>JAFHBV010000302.1:0-44914 GCA_019022785.1 Pseudomonodictys pantanalensis | reverse complement strand
ATGTTCTCCCCCCCCCCCCCCCCCCACAGGTTCGAACATTCGACTCGTCCCACATCTGGCGTTTTTGTCATACCTTCTTCTTATGCAATCTCCATATCCTACCAATAGCGTCGCCGATATAGCGAATCTGTAGGTTTTGGGGCTACTTGTCCACTGGCAGCCCGTGACGGCGGCCTCAAGGTGCATGCTTTCCAGCCTGGTGACCACCACCATTGCATGCAAGCCATCGGGCAAATGGGCTGTTTGTGGAAAGATTAAAAAAAACAGATGCGGGGCCTGGTGGTCCAAGCACCATGCTGGCGGAACTCTCAGGGACCGCCCAATGCCCCGTCCCTACAAGCCCAAACGCGATCGCCAATTTTCCTCTGTCGCCAGCCTTGCGCTTATCCTCTCGATATCATCCCCCATATACAACATTTTATCCCATATGTAACCCTCAAGTAGTTCATGGAGCCATTCGGCGCTGGCGCAGTGTTCGCCGGGATCAACACTTGCTTCAGGTTCGCCGAGTACGCCGTCCGTCTCGCTGAAGTCGGCACCGAGAATGAAGTCTTCGTCCGCAAAATACAGGTCGTTCGCAATGACCTCAACGAAACCCAACGACTGCTGTCGCTACCCTACGTACAGCAGCGACTGCTCAACACCCCCGCTAAGTTGGACTGGATACAGAATGCCCTCCACAGCTCGAAATCGGCATTGGATGAGATAGGCAAATGGGTTGAACGTGCCCGTGTGGACCAGCAAACTACCGGGACCATCAAATTTGAGACTCGGGTTCGCTGGGTATTGAATGACCATGAGAAACTGCTCAATAGGCAGACGGAATTGTCAGCTTGCCACCAACAGCTTTCGAACGTCCTAGCCTATCTCACGCCAATGGAAGAGGTGCCAGTCATTGCCACTTCCACAGAGTTCGATGAATCGACAAACTTTGACGATATTCTCTCTCCACGTCAGCGCAGAGAATTAAAACTACGAAAGACCGCAAGTAATTACCAATGTACCGATAGACCCGGTGGAGACCAGACAGGTGGCCCGCTTAAACCCTTATATGTACCCTCTCTGGAGTTTCCCGCATCCAGCGCCAACGCATCGACCGTTTCCGTCAGCCTTGATACGAACGGTCTCCCTGCGAGTCCTCCTCCTACCTATACCACTGCAGTATTGGGTTCAGCTCCTACCAGCATGTCATACACTCTGCAAAAAGATCCTAGCCAACACAACGATGACATTGCATACGATTCTTCTAGAAATGCTAGCCATACAACACATTCTCACATCGGGAAACCATATCCAGAGATCTACGAATATCGGCTCAATGATGGCGCAGAGGGATCTACAGAATCCAGCAGCAATCTGGGATTGAGTGCTACGAATTACTCAGGTCCAGTCGATCCCCTGGAGCTATACACTTCGATGCCAGTGCCGAATACGCATGCACCCGCCAAACGCACGGACAGCCAGACTCATGAGGTTCATGAACTGATGGGTCAAATGTACTTTCCAGTGGAGCTACCTACCGTAAACATCCCATCTGCTACCTACACAAGACATCCCTCTTTCATAGCCCAGGAGCCAAGTGCCACGTCCGAGCTACCTACCCCACCCCTTCTGCAGCGCCCTCCATCAGATCACCAGCGCTCAGAACTACCTGTGCGATTCGACGCACCTATTCGACGGAAGGCACTTCCAACAAAAGGTCAATCACATGAAGCCAGCAACTCGTCCAAAGACTGTTGGCCGCAGCACCATTCACCAGGTGCTTTGAGAAAAGGAGCACCGATGGGTGAGGACAACAGGCATACGTCTGAAGGATCGACGTTTGCCATCAAGCGAATGCAGAACCAAAAAGCATACATGGAACTACTTCATGGCATCGACTTCACGCCACCCGATCCTCGATATCCTTGAGCATGCTGCAATGCCCTGACGATCCACCTCGCCAGTGCGATATTTCAGCCGCGGGACATACCCTGGTGAACAGCGGAGCCGTACCATACAATAATGTGGGGAAATGGGACCGGAACGGGAATAACGAGCTCCTTTTCAACCAGAGACTTACACGTGGTTCCTACTTGGCTGCCTGTTTTCGCCCCGAGTTGGACCTCCCAAAGATGATACACCGCGAGAACGGCCCTTATCCCAAATACTTTGGCACGTTTCCGGGTCAGAAAACTTGATCAGTTTTAGTTCTGCTTTTGAATTCGACCGTCAGGCAAGCGAGACTCCGGAGGAAAGGTTACCGGCTCCTAGCCATTGGGCGAGCAATGTCGGCACAATGAAGGAAGGCCTGCCTCTGTGCTACACCGTCATACGTTACTACACAAACAAGTATATAAGAGTGTCTAGGGACTAAGGGTAGAGGTGCTGGACGCATAGTGCGCAGTGTGACACATAGTTTTGGTTCGCTAAGGCTACAATTCGATTGAGGAACTACGGTAGCATGCCGAATTTTACCAAAAAATAAAATAAAAGAGAAATACATTCTCGCACATTCAACGCTCATGAGTATTACAGGCCATGCTCCCTGCAGGCAGTACCCTTTCCTTCCCATCACACCTCGTATATTCCAAGCTTCGAACGCTGTTCCGAGGCTCTCATACTCGCAACCCGCTTCCTCACGAAGATATATCGACCCATTTCTCAACACCTCAACCTTTCACCCCATTCTCTTGGTAAGGCCTGGACTCCGGAATTCGGTCGCTAATACTAATATACCTTCAAAGGGGGACCATTCCCCATGACAGGATTGGATAGACTTCTACACCTTACCATGGCAGGCTTGGCCCTACTTTCTCTTGCTCCAACAGGAATCGTCTCCCAGCCGATCACGGCGACACGTACTATCACGGAAATTACCCATGTCACACACACCGAGATGCAGACAGCAACACCGACTGTGACTATCACGCACCATGAGACTTCAACCGTTGAGTTGACGAGCTACCGCGTATTCGTGTCCACCAGCGTGTCCACCATCACGCAATACATGACCCAGACTACCACGTCGACAGCCACAATTTGTCCTAATCAGCCGGAACCGAACGATGACTCCACGTGGGCAACCATCAACTTAGGCAAGAAATGGAATGACGAAGCCAACATGCTCTGTCGCACGGTCAAATCTCGCATCGCCGAGTGCTACTTCGACGAGCCTGTCAGGCTAGAGTACGAATACGTCTCGCCCATGTTGGTCCAGATATGTCAGCGGACCTCTTACGGTATGTCACCCTTTGACATGTACAGATGCTTTTCGGGGCACCAGGCCGATATAGCCCCTCTGGTCTGGCAGGAAAGGCAGGGGAAATCCGACATGTATTGTGGCGATATGTCAAAGACTCCAGGGGAGCATCACCTGCGCTGCTATGGAGCTGAGTTTAGGAATCTGGATGCTGGTTGGTTCAAGCAACTGTCGACGGAACAGATGGACGAGTGTCGGGACGACCATACGAAGTGCCCCCAGAGTGGCGGTGGCCCCGCTGTAGACAAGCTCGACTGGCAACGTTGGTGAGCTGGTAGACTGGTTTGCGCAATGCGAGATCTTGTGATGGTGTTGTGAAGTGTGTACTGCCATGTACTGTGTCTTATTGTGATTTTTACTGTGTCAGTGCAAATTTTGCGGCCTAGCCAAAAGATGCACACAAACAACTTCCCCTGATTTGGGATGGTGCTCCGGTCGTTGGTAGCTGTTTCTCAGGCATTGGTTTCGATGGCCTACTAGTATGCAATTCTGCGTTCTTTAAGATTTAGATCTGGTATATCGTAATACACTTCGCGACCGTAAGTCTCGCGTGGAACGCCTTCGTAGTGGTACGGTACTTCCCTACAAATACGATCAATGCAATGCTAGACATGGACTATAAAGAGTCGTTGTGCCACACCAAGCTCAAGAAGGGCAGAAAGGTCTAATCTTCATTAGGTGAATCTGCTGTGAGATGCGGTTGACTGTGCCTGCATTCCTGCGCTTACATCGAAAGCGAAGTTGCCGTTCCCAACCTGAAGCGGGGCGATTCCGTTGGGGATCAAACTCGTACGGACGATGTTAAACAGTGAGACAGTGCGGTGTCTATAGTGCGTCAGAACGCTTCTAAGAAAGAACTACTACTCCCTTCCAAATGTACCTGTCAATTCGAGCCGACGCCAAACTTGGTGCTAGCGAGACAAAGCATGTCACTGCAAGCATCTGGGGTCCCATATTGGTTGAGGCGGGTCCTCGAAAGATGTAGGCTCAGCCTTTTTATGCGCTTCATACGAGAGGGTAATGGACACCAATGCCCCGTGATCCCAAGGTACTGGAATCCGGGGTAAAAGTGACCGAAGCTTGCCAACCCATCGACGCTTAACGCCGATCGAGGTACTACGGAATTAGTCGCAGACGATGACTCGCCCTATACCAACCAATTTTCCGTACGAGCACTACCCAGAGTGTTCAAATTGCGGAGTCGCTGTTCATCATCGATAATGTATGCCCCCAATACGGGTCACCAAGTCGGAAGACACCCGATTCGTCGATTGCACCATACGCTCACTATAGCTTCGCGCCTTCACGATGTCTCTGCCACCCCTCCGCATCCTTCTTTGCCCATTCCCTCAGCACCTTGCGCTGAATCTTCCCACTCGGCGACTTCGGCACTTCATCAATAAACACCACTCCGCCAGAGAGCTGTTTATGCTTCGCGACACGATCCGACATCCACCGCTCGATATCCCATGCGGTAGAAGCCGCTTTGTGCTCAGCCTTCAACGCGACATAGGCTCTAGGAAGCTCTTCGTGCTCGCTTCATACTGTTAGCACTTCTTGCTACGACTCTCTTTCCTCGGTGACACAAACTTACAGCTGCAACGCGCAAACCGCCGCATCAGCAACATGCTCATGCTCCAAAAGCAGGGCTTCAAGCTCAGCAGGCGCGACTTGGAAGCCCTTCACCTTGATCAGTTCCTTTTTTCGGTCCACGATCCAATGCCAGCCCTTCTCATCCCTGATCGCGATGTCGCCCGTCTTCAAGAAGCCTTCATCATCAAATGTTTCTTGAGTAGCTTTCTCGTTCCGCCAATACCCCATGCACACGTTCGGACCCTTGACGCGGATTTCGCCCCGTTCGCCTACACCAACCTCTTTCCCATCGTCGTCGACCAGCTTCATGGTGGCATTCGGATCGATGTAGCCGACGGAGCCGGAGCGGTCGTCTCTGCCGCCAGGGACATGGAGGGAAGAACATGTGACTTCTGTCATGCCCCATGTTTGGACGACTTTTAGGTTGCATTTTTTGGAGACTTCATTTTGTAATTCTCTTGACAACGGTGCGGCGCCGCAAAGGATGTTGGTCAACGAAGATAGATTGTAATTTTGCGTCTCAGGCCGTTTGGCCAGCATAACGAGTACTGGTGGGGCAGTCTGAATGTGGGTAATTCGATGCTTTTGGATGTTCTCCATAAACTTGGTGTAGTTGAAGGTTCGCATGAAGTAGCAAGGACTGAGAGTGCGAGCTGCTCCGACGATGGACCATAGTTGACCGTAAGCGTGGTATAGGGGGAGGAATCCGAGCCACCGTTCCGGAGGTCTTGATGCAGGATGATAGGGCTGCTCCAAGTCTCGCATGTAGACACTTTGCTCGACATTCGCGATTACGTTTTGGTGGCTGATCATGACACCCTTTGGAAGACCTGTGGTGCCAGAGGAATAATTAAGAGCGGCTACGGTGTTGCGGGATTGTTCTGCATTTATCGGTGTCCACGTCCATGATTCCGCGTCGGCTTCGGAAGGTAAGAACGACCGCCAATTGACCGCGCCATCCACGCTCTTGGTCTCTGTGTCGGAAAAGACGTATATTCGATGCCTTGGAAACTTCACCTTCTCCGCAGCCTTCAGGAGCGTGGGTAGCAGAGACGGTTCGACCAGTATGACCTTGCACTCCGTGTTCTCGATCTGCCACGCGGTCTCTGCATTCGGTCAGCTACACCGTGAAGAAGCTTATACGGACCCACCATCAATCCCGTAAGCCGGATTGCACCCGCTATATATACACCCACGTCCCGAGATCCCCAGATACGCAACCGGCACAAAAATGTGATTATGCGAGTACATCATGACAACATCTTGATGCTTCAGCCCCAGGCCCTGCAGACCAGCGCCCAATCTCTTCACCCATCCCAACAACTGACGCGGCGAAAGAGATCTTGATGCATCGTCGACGTCGATCCAGATGGGTTGGTCGGATGGTGTTTGCAATGGGGGAAAGAGGTACGTCAGCAAGTCGGTCGCTGGGATGTCTATTTGGAAGGGCGATTGGAGAGGCATGCCGAGAGCTGGGCAGCAATGAAACGTGGATCGAAAGTCGCGGCCATGGTGAAAATTCCGGGCGACGGTGGTGATGATAGGCTTGGGGGTAGCGTGGTGGAGGGATGATGCAATGCGGGATACCGAGGTCGACACGTGTGGGGTAAGACGAGTGCAGGGAGGACGCTAGTCAGACGTCTGAGGCTCGCGTCTGTCCTCAACGGTTTCTTGGGGACCGTCTGATATGGAGGTTGGGACGTTGCAATCATCTATGAAACATCTTGATGTTGAGCTGCGCGTCTCCTGTCACTGTTACCGATGACTCAGCAACTCTCACAAACCGGGCAACATAGGAAGGGGAAATGAAGAGAGTTGGTGCCAACCAAATATGTAGCATTGTGCGCAGCCTATCAGTGAGCTAGGATGTGGTATACTGAACATGAATCTCGTGAAACCCCCATATTGTACAGCCCATCCACATCGATAACCACGCCTGACTCCAGTATGCTGTAGACGCCAAAGGAGAGAAGCAGGACTTTTCAACTCCAGAACTCAACACCAACCTCCTCGCCCAACGTTGCCGCCCCATGCTCCATGACGATCTTCCTCGCAACCACACCCACAACATCCCTCTTGCTGCCCGTATGCACTTCCAGCCCACTATCCCTCCTCTTCCCATCCGCCCCCTCACCACCAACCTCCCTCACCACCTCAAAGTTCCCATTGCCCACATCCACCAATCTCGCCCGCTTATAGCTCGCATTCGACACCTCCCGCGTCGCCACCACAAACGCCGCCTCCTTATTCTCCTCGACCCACTTCCTCACGTCCTCGGCCGCCAGCACCTTCTTCAGCGCGGCATTGGGGTCCTTGAGCAGCCGTACGCGCTGTTCCTCAGCCTCGATAGTGCCGGCCTCGATGCCCTTGTCGAGCGTCTTCTGCACGAGATGGGTGCCGCCGAAGGATTCGACGAAGCGGCCGGAGGAGCTCTCGAAGGTGATGACGTCCTTGTACCAGCGCGTGCCGATGTCGTCGTAGTCGCGGTCTTCGAGCGTCGAGGGGTTGAGATGCGAGGTCTTGGAGACCAATTGGCCGACCGGGAGGGCGGATGGGGCCAGAGGACGCGGGAGGAGGGCGAGGTCCGGGATGGCTGAGGGGGAGAGTGGTGCCTCGGTGGAGGACGGGCGACGCACACTCATCTGGCCGACTTGGGGTGGGTTGAGCAAAGGAAAGAGGTGAAGTGGTCTGGCTTGTAACCCTGTCTTTTGGTAGTTGGTGATTGAAGAGATCTCTACAGGATCGATGGGTGGGAAGCAGTCAGTGGGCATCAGACGTCTCTTTATGTATGCCCATTGTTGACCGATCAACGGCACCGTTTGCGGGGAGTGCCGCGCCGTGGAGGGGATGCTCAGGTCACGCTCATGTTATCGGGCCAGCTTGCGGTACCTGCAGTGTCGTCATCATGGCAACCCCGCGTGAAGGTGAGCTGTGGTGGTTGCACCGAAGTGGTGTGATGCATCAGGTGGACTGGTGGCCGTTTCTGGCGTGTTCTGCCTACTCCGGAGTGATAGGTGGCGCCATGATTCGGAGCGGTGAGCGCCCAATTTCTTCCGACTCCAGTCACAACATCACACATTGCTGGTACCAAAGACGGTGAGCTCAGATCGCTTTGCCATCCGCCGAAGAAGCACCTATGTAGGAGCAGTGGTATCTACTTTAGCGACCACTGCACTGCCGGGGGCCCCTTCGCCGTAATCTGCTCCTCCAGATCCAAATCCGGATCGCACTTCCCCATTGCCCTCCGATACGCAGGCCTTGCCGTGCACCTCTTCAACCAAGCCAAGATTCCATCGTATCCCGTCAAATCAAGCGGCTCCCATCTGCGCATCGTCGTGAAGCACCACAATGACATGATGTCCGCCGCGGTGAATTCATCGCCCGCCAGCCAGTCATTCTCGGAAAGGCGATTATTCATGTGCGTAACGGCTTTCCAAACACGTCCGTCCATGGCTTTGTACCTGGCATCGTCTTCGCCTACCATTCCTTTCGACATTCCTCGGCGAAAGATGCCAGGCTGGAGCGTCGAGTTGGCGAAGTGGAACCAGTATAGGTAGTCGGCAAAATTCTTGTGATCGGGTGGAAGGGCGAATTGGTCCTTGCCGTGCTTGTGGATGAGATATTGCACGATGGCGCTCGATTCGGCCAGTTTAATGGGCTTCGCCGGGTCCGTTGTGTCTTCGATGACTGGCGAGGCGCCCATTGGGTGTTGAGCCTTCAATTCCGGCGGCGCGAGGAGAGGGTCTCGCTTGTAGAGCTTGATTTCATATGGGAGTTCGAGCTCTTCCAGGGCGAAGACAATACGCTCGCCCTGGCCGACATGGAGGTGGTGGACTGTGATGTTCGCCATGGCTTTTGAAGATCGGAGGAGATGAGAACTGGTCCTTGTCCTTTAACCCGTCAGTACAGCCAGCCTCTTTATACTTCATCTGATCCTTCAAGTCTCCATCGCCAAGTCCCAGGTGTTCATGCAACGGTCTGCTTGGCTCGTCACAGATTATCGCCCGGTTTGCTGGAGGCTTCCCGTTTGGGAATAACTTGCGGACTTAAGGTGACTAAGTTCGAGGGCCAGGACTCGGCCGAGCAGAAGTTCGTACGGATTTTTGTAGGCAACAACAAGTTTCTCAAAGTGCTGCTACAACACAATCCGGAAGTCAGACTTGCGAGTGACCTATTCGAGACTGAGCCACAGACTCTTCGCCCTCCCGACATCTGGCGCAACGATGCCGACTGCCGACTTTTCATCGATCCTTCGACTTTGTCCCTGAAGGGTAAATCCTACTCTTGGAACCTCTGCATGGACATCTTGATGTGTTTCATTGAGCGGCTCCTTGGTATCCAGCTCAACGGAATAGGCGTACAGCTCCTGAGACAAATCAAGAGCCGAATATTCACCATGAGCTTTTTCCTGGGGACTTGGATTCCGCTATGTATCGAAACCTACATTCTTCTATCTGGCGGGACTCACCGACAAACTCTCTTGCCTTATCTACCAGGAGGTAAGGCGAGTCTCTATCGCCTTCTCGTTCATCAACCATCATAGTTCTACGTCGCTCCGCCTGGGCTCACCAAGGGTCTGGTACATCTAAATCCTCAGCTTGGCCAGACCTATTCTAGGAGGCTTTGCCGAAAACTTTGAACCACCGGACCCAACTGGAGAATCTCCAGTGCCTTGCTACTTCCTTCATATTGCTCCTCCGCTAGGAAGCTTTCTGTGGAGAAACGGTCGTGATCTATCACTACATTTTGTCAGAGCCGTATCCACGGCGTATACGGATGCATACAAGATGCCTGAAGCCGAGACAAGCACTACAATTCCAACCCACCCAGACCCTGCGTCGAGCACGAATATGGCATAGCAAATCGCCATGGCTATTATCTTTTAAGGGCTTGGAAGTCTGACTGATATGTCCAGGGCATTCTATAGACATATTAAGTCGCTAAATACTCTGAGACTCAATGGAGTTCCCCATGGAGGTCAGCTGCTGTAAGGAGCCCTGGGTTATGTCACCACATCCGGCGTAAGAACCATCATTTTTAGTTTAATTGCGTCCTTGGATCATTTCACTCGTCGTCCTAATCTTACCACTCCACTTCCACCTGTTTTCTGACTGCAATTTCTCAATAACTCCACAACCTCAAGAAAGGACAATCTGGGACTTGTAAGACTGAACGAGCTTCGTTGATCTCTCCATCATGAAGTTTATGTTCTTCCTCCTCACACTTTTTGCAGCCTTTGTCGCAAGCTGCCCCCTACCATTCAACGACCTCCGCTTCCCAACGAGACGCTCAAGACCGACTTCATCACGAAGTATAGTGACAGCGCTACCGCCTGGGAGAACTATGCCCGCATTCTCGGCGAGCAAGGTTCTAATGTCAAGCGGTGGCACATTACCGGATGTGTAAGCCCAGCTAGACCATGGCCCATCCTCCACCCCCGTTACGGCCGCGTTGTCAACATTCCCTTCTGCTTCGAGAACACCGGGGCCCGCGCACTACTCTCACGGTGGATCGACCCAGCCCGGGTCAAATGGAGGCTGTCGGCCGGCGAGCCAGATCCTGGAACCAGATACAATCTCAAGGGCCTTCAACAAGCTTTGTCAATGGACTACCTGCCTTCTGCTATGAGGCTGACGGCACGACGTGGACCCAGGATCTACCTGCTAATACTCTTGCAATTAGCCTGGAAGAGGGCCCTCAAATCATCAGATGGAGCGGTTATTCCACTGTCGGGTACTGTCTCTAATCCGAGTAAGTGGCCTTCTGATACCCTTAATCTAGGATAACGCGCTCACTTGTCTGCAGTAAAGACACGCCTGGCTATTCTCCTCGCGTTCTGCGTGCTTGTCACCTTGATTGCATGCCGTCCGCCTCTATTCAATAACGATCGATTCCTCACCGAGACCTTCCACGCCGAGTTCTTTGCACGCTATGACCATAACGTTTCAGCTTGGGCCAACTGGACACGCATCTTACAGCCACTTCATGCAAAGCGCTAGGTACATGTCATCGGCGGAACAAGTCTGTTTGTACAATGGCCAGCTGGATTCGACGGGCTCGCTGCTCTTTCAAACAATCCTCCTCAGTCAGCACATGCCTGCTTTCCGATTTGCAACTGATCGTCAAGAAAGTGACTTACTTCCGTCGCGTTTTCTAATCTTCGCCCTCAGCTACCGCCAATGAGTTGACGCCCAGCAGGAGGTGTCTTCACCCTCGCGTCAAGAATGTGTGATCAGCTACCCGGACATCGAGGGCTATAATCCCGAAAATGCTACCTGAGTAGAAAGAACAATGATTTATTATTCAAACAGCGAGCGGCAATGTGGGCAGGAAAGGAGTACCAAAACGCCAAAGAGCGGACCTCCGCATCAGGAAGCCTGTCTCCTCTGTAACTTTTTCACCACGACCGTCTCCTATCTACCCTGTTCGCTTCTACCATTCTCTCGAAAGCCTCCTCCATAGTCTCCTCTTCTCGGTCCGACTCCTCAACCTCCTCTTCTGACTGCGTCGATGGCTCCGCTTCCTCTGCGTTCCCATCCTGGCACTCTTCGTCCACCTCTGCCGAATGCTTCGAAGAACCCGCCTCCTCACTCTTCCCCTTAGGTTTCCCAAGAGCTTCCTCATCTGTCACCGGCCTCTGAGTAACCATCTCTTCATCCGATCCCGCCTGCGCAGTCCTCTCCCGCGAGACCTTCAACATATTTTGAGACGACTTGTTCTTGGGTCTCACCGACTCTTTCTGTTGTTTCGCTGGTTTCTTCCCCTTTGACGGCCAATCCGGCTTCGCCGACTTCCCCACGTCCTTCATTGTCAGAACATTCTTATCGCTGCCCGTATATTCTTCCTCCTCGGACGAGCTGGAAGACGTTAGAAGGAGATTCTTGTGGTTAGATCGCAATATCTCGGCAGTGGAGCTACCATGGCGCTTTGTAAAAAGTGGTCGCGATGCGGGTTTGTTGGTCTGGGCATTATGTATCGAAGACTGCTCTGAGTCTGACGATGGAGGAAGAGGCACATCGGCCGTAACTGGCACTTCGGGGTCGACTGGAGCCCGGGTGCCATCGGTCGAAGACTCTGGGGCGGCGCCAGGGGCAGGAAGGCTATGTGGCAAGTCGGGGTTGACTGGGATGCCTCCAGCATCCGGATCGGAACCATCCGGAGCAGGTTGTGGTAAGAAAATGGCAGGTTGGCCACGTCTCTCCCAGATAGGTCGCTTGCTTGTCTGGCCACCCTCCTCCCCCTGCGTGAACGGAATTTCGTGTCGAAGGATCTTCCATATTCTCTCGTTCTCAGAACGGTTCGATTGGGTAATGGCTACCGGGGCGTCGGGGTCCAAAGTTCTCTGGTCTTCCGACTCGTTTTCCTTCTCAATTTCGGCATCTGCGGTATATCCGTCATCGTCGTTTGCGCCGTAACCATCATCGTATACAGTCAGGAGTGGTAGAGTGATCGCCTTGGGGTCGATGCTGAGGACTGCGCTGACGAATTTTCGGAACGTATAGAGACAGGCCCGCGCTTCAACGAGAAGGCGACGCTTGATGGTTTTTAACGACTCGTCGTCGTTGGCATCACCCATGACAAGCTCTACTGAGGCAATGGAGTCCTTCCGGTCCGGTGTTTGCTTCCATAGCTTTTCAAGGTCCTTGGCCGCCACCAGGCGCCTCTGGTCGCAGCGGAGCCAGCGCTCGTAGGGCACTATTATGGAATTCCAGTGCCGAATGGCGTTATTCCGGTATCTGCACCACACACGCTTCTGGTTGAGTGCAGCCGTAAAGAGCTCTTCTTGGCTTCGACGAAGCGCTGTTGGCGTGTGAAACATCTCGTATTTCGCGAGGTCGTCCTGTTGCTGCTCATACATGAGGTCAACCCATTCTTCATGTTTGAGCGCAGACACCTGGGTTTGGATCGATCCGACGGTGTCCTCTAGGCCCTTGATATCCTCGAAAATGGCACTTGCAAGGGCCTCGGGCACGGCGCTAAGGATATTGGGCCAGTTGCCGCCCAGTTCTCTGAGAGTCTTCTCAAGCGATTCTGTAAGGCGATTCAAGGAAAGGGCGTCTTCGACGACTTCGTACAACGGCTCGTACAGGGCGCTGGAGTGCAGTCAGTCCTTGTTCCGGATCGGGGACGGGCCAGGGAAGTAAGGGAGGCTGCGTTTTTGAGAGACGTACAGTGGGTAGTCAGGAAGGGGCATGGACGTCATGATGGCGGTATTGGTCGTAGTAACAGTGGTGAGCGATTGCGTGAATATCTTGATACTGCGGCTGACTGTACTCAAATGATACAAACGTGTGAATAGTCAAGACGTGCAAGCGGATGAATAGTAGAATATTAGTGGAAATGAGAAGACGGAGAATGATGGAGGGGTGGACTTGGTTACCGTGTTCAACGCTCCACCTTCCATCAAGCAGGCAGGTAGCACGCCTGCAGACCGCGCAACTGCTCTTGCCAAACTGGCAGGCTCTCTTCACATGCCACCAAGTCTTCTTCTTGCGCCTCCTCCACGCTTGCCTTGAGCAGGAGCAGGTCTTCGTCAACCAACGCCAGCGTCCGTTTGATGTTGTCGAATATGGCCACTTTGTCTTCAGGGTTTAAGGAGATGGATTTTTGATAAAGTTCATGCACCACGATAAGAGCCGTGACCACTCTCTCGGTCTGCAATTTTCGGTACGGCACTGATGGAAGCCTTGAACCACTGTTCGCAGCGGGGGCGGGCACCAATCGCAATTGCGAGCGCTTGATAGTGACGGGTGCATCGCCGCGGCGCCAAAGAGGAAAGAGCATGTTATTGCAATATCGTTGGTGAGGAATGGCGATAGGAACGCCTGCGTCGTGGTAGCGGGAGTATGGTCGTGGGGAAACGGCGTTGAGATTTGTATAGCAGTCGTCGGAGGCAAAGAAGAAAAGCTTAAGATCATGGGGGGATTATTAAAAGGTCCTGAACCTCACCCAAAGTTGGCACTGAAGACCTAGATGGTGGAATTGAACTTGGGTTCAATGTTTACCCAGTGACCCGGAAGGCTCGGATGTATGACGGCGTGCTTGGACGTCAACAGCCCTATTGCCCCACTAATTCATCCTATCTGCAGCAACTGAATAGTCGATGTAAACTTCGCGGAAGTAATGGGTGAAGAATGATGTCCCAGGTTCCTATCTTCAAATTGCTTGCTGCATCTCATAAGTTAGCGCGTCGAAACCAATCTACTCCTCCGCAAGAAACGTCCACAACCCCTCCCCCTCCACAAAGTCCGCCCAAATAACATTGACAAGCCAGACATCCTTCCTCAGCTCTCCTAACAGCTTTCCCGTTGCCCCCTTCACAGGATAAATCCTCTGCCATTCCCTCCAGATACTATAAGCCTCGTCCCGCCAACTCCTAAAGCTCACCGCCTCGATGATCGTCGGTGTCACAATCTCCTTACCCGCAAACGTACCCCACGTCACAGGATTAACGCCTTCTTCATTCGTCGCTTCAAAGTCGCCGTGTGCGTTGCCCGCAAAGAAGGTGATTTGCTCGTGGGATCTTAGACGGGGGAGCAGTTTGGCGAAGTCGGACGAGGGCAGGAAGAATTCGACGAACGGCTTCTGGAAGACAAAGCCGTTCTTAGGGCCCCAGCCGAAGACCGGGTCGGTAGACTTTACGCCGTTGACGGCGGGTTGGGAGGCGACAGTCCACCACCCTTTGGCGTTGAGGGTAAGGAGTTCGGCGCTGATGGTGCTTGTTTCGGGGCTGAGGCCTTGCTCGCTCCAAGGGATGGCTTCGAGGTCGCCTTCTATGTGCCGCTTGAAAAGCTTTGATATATCGCTCTTGTCGACGGGATGGCCCCACAACTTGAGTGCTTGAGAGGTGCTGACATGCAATGTTGGGCCGTAACCGTCGATCTCGCCGAAAGCGGGTGAGCGAGCGTCGCCCCAGCGTCCGTTGGGGAAGTCGTCCCATGTTGCTTCTCGGCCTAGCGAGCCTTCGCCTTCTGATATCGCGAGTGTATTTGCGCGAGTGTTGACGGGCCCTTTCGGTATCCCAGCCTCGGTCTCCGGTGCCTCGTACGATGGGTTGCTGGTCTTGGTGGCAGAAGGACGGGATATTATGACGCGATTGTGGGGACTCGAGTTGATGGATGATAGGCGCCGACGGTCTTTCATTTTCGTTCCATCTGGCGGAGAAAGGTTGATCGCGGGAGTCGTCTCTACTATAACCTCTTCGTCTTCTTCCAGGTATGAGGGCGGTATCAGATGGCAGTCCTCCACAATATGCGATACAGCCTTCTCCAGATTCAGTGTGTAGAAATGGAAGCCTCTATGCCCTGGACTTGGTCGCTCCTTCAAGTGGTCGACGATCTCGCTGACGATCTTCACGCCCAGCTGTTTCACCAGATCGTCATCCCCCTTCACAGCGTCGAGTCGGGCAAGTATATCCGGCGGTAATCGGGCGTGTGATAGCTTCGTAACTCGTCGGAGGATTTGGTAGGACTGAATTGGTAGCAAGCCCGGAATGATAGGTATCGTCTTGAACACACTGCTCTCATGCTCCCTCAGCATCTTTTCGAATTTATCGTAAGCTTCCACGTCGAAGAAAAGTTGCGTCATGAGAAAGTCGGCCCCCGCCTTCGTCTTCTCGATCAAGTACGGGAGGTCCCGCATCGGATCCTGGTGCTCCGGATGACTCTCGTCGGCGTGGCCTTCGGGGTACGTGGCAACTCCAATGCAGAAGTAGTCACCGTACTGCTTCCGAATGTACCTGACCAGATCGACAGCCCATGTGAAGTCCTTGTTCGAATCTTCGTCGTCGGCCTGCGCCTCATCCCGATATTCTTCGCTGCGTGGCGCGTCACCTCGCAAGGCGAGTATATTCCGGATCCCAAGGACCTTGGCTTGTTCGAGCGCTTCGTCGATGAGCGATCGGTTCATGTTGGTGCATGTGAGGTGGAGGCATGTCGTGAGCCCCAATTGGCGCTGGCATAGCTCAGCCAGCTCGAGCGATTTGTTGGCTGTTGATCCGCCGGCGCCCCAAGTCACCGTTACGAAGAGCGGGCGGAGAGCCTGGGACATGCGTTCTAGTCGTGTTTGGAGGTTCGCAAAGCCCTGCGGTATTCTCAGTACTGTCCGCCTGTGTCATCAATCGCCGGGTATGCGAAAGAGGCAATGCAGACCATGGATGTCTTGGGCGGAAAGAACTCGAGCGAGAAGTAATTGGCGCCATCGGGCAGGGCTGCAATCTTATCCGTGATCTTCTCCATCGCGCTGTTTGAGCGGAAGCTCTGGAAATGGATGTGCTGACTTTGAGGGAGATGACGAGAGTGGCATGGTCAAGCGTCATGGAATTGTGAAAGTGTCACCCACTGCGAAGAAAGAATGTGGGGCAGGAGATCGGCGTCCGGGATCGCAGCTGACGCCACGATTTGCACCAGCCACATGCGCCACATCTCCGAAATCCCCTAGTCAAGGCCTTCGAGATGCGATGGAGGGCATACGAGCAGACGAGCACTTGATTGATTATGTAACAGGATTTTCAGGAAATTTGGCAATCTTTTCGAGTCTCTTCACCCATGAAGTCGAAGGCTTCCTATGCTCCTACCGCTACCCCGCGAAGCCGGCCCGGTGGGGTTGCCGATATGCTGCAGCATGCGGACCGTAACACGAATCCTATTTCAATGACAAGGTCCATCATTTTAATCTCGGGCGGCATAGTATGCTTTTGTGTGCCTTCTCCTCCAACTCTAATACCATCTCTTTTACTGTCGAGCCCTGAACCCGTCTGAAACTCCCTTCTTCAGACTTCGCCATGGCTCATCCCCTCCCACCCCGGATTGATGTGCACTCCCACTTCCTCCCACCCTTCTACCATGACGCCCTCATGGCCAACGGGCACGAAAAGGTCGATGGCATGCCCGGGATCCCGCCCTGGTCAGTAGACGCCCACCTCGACATGATGCAGACCTGCAACGTCACCAAATCCATCCTCTCCGTCTCCTCCCCCGGCACCCACATCTCTCCCGGCAAGGACGAACTCAGCAAGGACCTAACCCGTCGATGCAATGCCTACGCCGCCGACCTTAAGAAGACGCACCCCGACAAATTCGGCTTCTGGGCCTCACTTCCGCTACCAGACGTCGACGCAGCACTAGAAGAGATCGACAAGGCTGTAAAAGAAGGCTGCGATGGCTTCGGGCTGATGACGAACTACCATGGCGTGTACCTTGGTGCGGCGGCGTTGGATCCTATCTTCGACAAGCTGAATAAGCTGGGCGCGGCGGTGTTCATCCATCCTACGAAGCCATGCATAAAGTGTGGTCCGCAGGTATCTTCATCAGAGACGGTTGACGCGCTTCCATTTGGCGAACAATATCCCGTCCCCGTTTTCGAGTTTCTGTTCGATACTGCGCGTGCGGTCATCAACCTCTTCAATTTCGGCACCGTGGATCGCTGTCCGGATATTAGATTCATTATCCCGCATGCCGGAGGATGTTTGCCGCCGCTCATCTCGCGCTTCACCGTGTTCGCGCAGGTCGTTCCTGGGGGAAGGGTGTTGAACACGGATGTTGTTCGCAGGCAGCTCGAGCAGCAATTCTACTTTGATTTAGCGGGTTTGATCTTCGATGGCGAAAGTGGGGGGAGGGGACAGCTAAAAGCTTTGGTGCATGGCTTTGATATCTCATACCAACGATTGTTGTATGGAAGCGACTTTCCGTTCACCAGAACTCAGTTTGTTAAGTCATTTGGTATGCGGATGAAGGATGGGCTGGAATACTTGTTTGATGAAAAGGAGAGGGAAGCGATATATGCCGAGAATGCAGAGAAGCTGCTCGACGAGAGGAGACTGGGTAAAGCGGCTTTGTGAATGGTGCCAGAGAGAGGAAAACAAGATGAGAAAGTAATCATCGAAGGGGATGAACAGGAGTAATTATACAACAGTCTATATATATTTGTAAGGGTTCATGATGCCATTCTGTGACACGGTCAGCTGGGTGGTGGGAAGGAATTGAACAGAAGATGCTTACTGGATCGTACAAATCCTTGATCTGCTTCATCAACTTGATCATATTGTCGCTTCGGCTATAGCCAATGTAGTTCTTCTTAGCTACGCCCAAGCCGTGCTCGGCACTGATACTGCCGTTCCTCTTTTGGACCCATTCGTAGACGTAGGGCTCGAGGCATTTCTCAACCTCTTTGTCGTACCTTCTGACGACGACATTGAGATGCAGGTTAGCATCGCCCATGTGGCCATATCCTACAGCGTCTAATACTGGATGTGAGTCGTCATCTCCGAGGAGACCGGCGGATGATAGACGGTCTCGGACATCGTTGACGATGTCGTACATCTCGGAGATCGGTAGTGAGAGGTCGTATTTGTAGACGCCTCCCCAGTGCCCGACGCATTCAGGCACGCCCTCTCGACACGACCAAAGTTCGGCGATCTGCGTCTGGTCCTGTGCTAAAACGCCATCTTCGACGATCTCTGTCTCCATGACATGCTCGAGGAACGTTTGGAGTTTCTGCGCACTATTAGCACCCGCCTGGAGCAATATCCACTTGCGTACCTCGTTGTCGTGGTCGGTATTTGAACCACTAGTCTCAATCAAACAGTAGAAGGCATGTTCTCCCTCCAGGGGCATCTTCTTGTCGGTAGCTTTCTTGAGCAGCCCTTGTGAGCGACCGTCCATCATTTCAAATGCGGAGAGAACTTCGGAAAGATGGCTTTTCGCTGCCCGGAAGGCTTGCTGTGCCTTCTCGAAACTTTCCAAGCCAAAGTAAGCAACATTGACAGCTGGTGACCGTTGCGGGCATAGTATTGAAATCTTTGTGATGATACCGATCGTTCCTTCGCCGCCGATGAAGAGCTGCTTGAGGTCGTATCCGGTGTTGTTTTTCCTCAACAGCGACAAATCATCGACAATGGTCCCATCTGGTAGTACAGCCTCGATACCCAAAACGTTGCCATGAAGACTGCCATAGCGGAGAAGGCGAAGTCCGCCGGCGTTGGTCGCAACATTACCTCCAATCTGACAGGACCCCTTGGCACCGAGGTCAAGTGGGAAGATGTGCTTCTTCTCTGCGAGGAAATTATCTGCAACCTCGAGAATTACGCCGGCATCTGCGACAAGAATGCCGGAGACTTCATCGAAAGACCTGATTTGGTTCATCCTTTCCAGATTTATAACGATCTCGTCGAAAACAGGCACTGACCCTCCAACAAGACCGGTGTTGCCACCTTGCGGCACAACAGCCAGTTTCTTGTCATTGCAGTATGTGAGTATCTTGCTGACTTCCTCGGTAGAGCTCGGTTTCAGCACAAGTTTGGTGTGGCCCCGATACTTGCGCATCCAGTCACTGTTGTACGGCTCGATGTCTTCCGATGCATCTCGCGAAAGTCCATCCACGACAGCGGATCCGGTACCCAGTAAGTCCTGGAAGTATTTGACATGCTCCTCGGAAAGCTTTGCAAATTTTGGATCTCTTTGAATTTCTGGGTACCTGGAAGGATATAAATATTGGCTTTTGAGACTACAAAACTAGAATCACTTACGTTTCTGAAGTGAACTTGACGGCTTTTGCAGGAGCAGGCCCGTCCTTCACGGTGCCTTTAGCATCGGGCTGATGTGGTTCTGACGTCGCTGACGTCGTCCATCGTACCTGCATGGCAGGTCGAAATCGTTTCGCACATGGGGTATTTCGAGAAGAAAGTGCTGTGCGTCGCACTGATGCGATGAATCTGGAAGAAGCCGCCATTTTCAACAGCCACAGAGGGATGAAGAGTCAGGTGCGATTTTATATATGCTGTTCGATATCGGAGACCTCGGATGACATAAGTGAGCTAGAAATTGTGACATGGGTGACACGGGCCAGTGCTTGGCATTTTAGGCTGGAGACGACGCGGAAGCTCCAACACTCTCACAGCTCCGAAGCATCTCCTCTTGCAGCTCGTACACCACTCCAACATTTGCTCAACCGCCTCTTCCTGTCTTTAAACCCCCTCAAACCTTCTTCGATCAGCTCTTCACACCCTTCGGCCACCTCCGCACAATGGCATCCGGCTACGATCGAGCTCTCTCAGGTACACACGATGTCTAATGCCGCGGGCGGAAGCTAATAATTGTACGAACAGTCTTCAGTCCCGATGGACACGTCTTCCAAGTCGAATACGCTCTCGAAGCTGTGAAGCGAGGTATGTTCGCAGGCTCAGCACATACGAAGACAATACTAATGTTGCACAGGTACTTGCGCGGTCGGAGTAAAAGGCAAGGACATCGTGGTGCTAGGATGCGAAAAGCGGTCCGCCATGAAACTGCAAGATACCCGGATTACGCCTTCGAAGATTTGCCTCGTCGATACGCACGTCGCTCTCGCCTTCGCCGGACTGAACGCCGATGCCCGCATCCTCGTCGACAAGGCTCGTCTCGAAGCGCAATCGCACCGTCTCACCGTCGAGGACCCCGTGTCGATAGAGTACATCACAAAATATGTTGCAGGAGTGCAGCAGCGGTATACCCAGAGTGGTGGCGTCCGGCCGTTCGGCATCAGCACGTTGATTGTGGGCTTTGACCCCAACGACAAGACGCCGCGACTATACCAGACTGAGCCTTCGGGTATCTATTCGGCATGGTAGGACTGCTCAGCATGAAGTATGTAAGACACAGAAACTCATCAATGCATAGGAAAGCCAACGCTATCGGTCGGTCCAGCAAGACGGTCCGCGAATTCCTCGAGCGCAACCACAAGAGCGACATGGACAGGGAAGAGACAATCAAGCTGACAGTCAAGTCATTGCTTGAAGTGGTGCAGACGGGCGCGAAGAACATCGAGATTGCCGTCATGGCGCCAGGCAAACCGCTCGAGATGTTGCCTGTGGAGGATATTGAGAAGTACGTGGAGAACATCAATACGGAGAAGCAAGAGGAGGCGGCGAGCAGGAGACCCGGTCGCGGACCCGGCGGTGGCCAAGCTGCGCTAGCTACGCGGCCAGCTGGGGAGGCTTCTGGCTCTGGTTCATAGGTGCGGGGCACAGGTGGTGAGGAGTGCATGATTGCATAAATGGCATTGGCGTCCCGGTGATAGACTCTCGGCGTCTGTGTGAGGGGGACGCGCCTCAGCTAGAGTCCAATCCAAGCATATCTAGGCATGCCCATCTCGTTTCGTATCCGCGGCTTGCTTGTCCGTGGAGCCTTGCTACCCTCAAAGTGTATCAACGATTTACTTCTACCCTGATCGTAGCTTCAACCCAGGCGCGCCGCACCGTCCCTCATATCGAAGATCGTCTTCTGCTCCTCGCCTCGAACACGGTCATCCTTGAGCATCCTGCAGCGTGTTAGCGTCATCCCATGATCAGCCAAGTTCTGGTATACCTTGAGTCTTTGCGAACATCCTCGCCTTCGACCTGCAGCGAGGCCTTGGGTGTGAGGGCGTCGAGGACGAAGTGGTTGTCGCAGTGTGGGCAATACTCGTCGCTATCGTTCCATCAGCGCCTATTCCTTCTCGATACGTGATTGTCCTGCCCACCTCTCCTCAAACTCTCGCGCGTCTTTCCTGAAGCACTTTTTGCACTTTTTGCAGGCAAACGTCATGTCGAAGCTCTGCAGCAGCGGATGGTCTGCCTTTTCCGAGTGGCATTCTGCGCATTCGAACCATTGTCTGCCTGTTCGTAATGAGTACAAACTCCGGCTATGTGTGTCGGGGGTTCACTCACAGCATGGGGCGCGGATGGCGACCTGGGCGTTGAGGACGTGTTTGCTGCGGAGGTGTCAGCGGAGGTGCGCGGGGTTGTGACAGTCGCCGCGTGCTGACCACATGTTGCTGCGTCGCACCCGCAATACGATCGGGTTCCTGCGCGGTTTCGGCGTGTACGAGGACCCGCAGCCTCAAGTTTTCGGTCGCGGTGTCCTGATATTCTGCTATTCGCCGGTGCCTGAATGCTGGTGTCGTTGGGTCAGGGTCCTGCAAGGAGAAATGCTTGCGGGCTGGCCTCGGCCAAGCGTACCAACGCAGGGCCCAGTGAATGCGACGTCAGCCACACCCACGGTTTGCGAGAGAGGCTGCATTTGCACCACGAGAGCCGCCCTCTCCCCTTCTCTGCCATTCTCTGCCATATGTCCCTCCTCGGCCTTCACTTCCTCCTGTGACCCGCCCAGACGTGGAGCAGAGGAAGGCGCGTCCAGGCTTGAGCCACGCAGTCCCCGCGGGCCTGAAACGCAACAGCCGGCCACCATCAAGGGCATCCCCCGCCCAATCCGGTATTCCTTGCTGTCAAGCATTCTTACCGGTCTCTGGAGGACGCGTCTTCGTCTGCACCCACGATCGCTTTGCCTCTCGCTGGCACCCGACGACATCCCTCGCTCCCACCGCGTTATTATTTCAGCTCTCCGTTCGCCAACGTGCGCCCCGCCGAACGCCCCGGTGCTGCATGGACGACACCGGGCCAAGACACAACTTTTTCCAAGATTACAGTCAGCGCTCAATGGGCACGACTCCCCGGCGGTCCATGAGCATCCGTAAACACTACCCTGGTGTTGGCTGAAGAGGAGGCTTCCGGCATGGAGCAAAAAGAGAGCACCGATGGCTCGTCCATCGTGAGCGCCATTTCCGTCTCCAAGAAAGAGGTATGCTGACAGAAATGACAGAAGCCCGTGTCCTCCCTCCGCAGTCACTTCGAGAACATGCTGAGCGCAAACAAAGCGCCCGCTCCAACAACCTCGCGGCAGGCCTCGCCCTCCGCCTCCGCCTCCACCGACCGCCTAGCCGTAACCGAGGATTATCGAAGGTCTAATGGACGGGTTTCGCTGGATATACCAAGGGACAATGGGGGACGCACTTCGACAACATTCTTAGGGGACAATGGCGGTGCTGCCACTCCGCGGGGAAGAACACCGCAGTCGCCATGGAGCACTTCAAAGCCCCGCCCCACGTCCATGGTGGCTTTTTCTCCGCCCAGATCGGCAACCAGATCACCCCCAAAAGTTACCATACAATCGCCGAAACCGCCGCCGAACAGAGCTGAGCCTCAACTCCACTCACCGCTGCCATCGCGCAATCAGCCGCATGCTTCACTGGACTCACCAACGCAAGCGACTACGCCAGCCAACGGTACCAAGACTTTCAAGCTTCCTAGCAGGACTGGCACCCCAGTCTTGGAGTCGCGACCCATCTTTCCCACGAACGCTGTATCAAGCCCCTCGGGGGACCCTCGTAAGAGCGGTACATTCGACCGTCCTGCAGCATCTGCCCCTCCGGTGCCCCCGCCCATCAACCGAGCCGGAAAACCGAAGATCCCAAGCAAACCACACTCGGTAGAGCCATCTACTAGGACGACGTTAGCCCCTTCGCATACAGATGATGGCTTCGGACCGAGAGTCTCACCATTCAGTACTCCTCCCAGTAGTAATGAGGGCAGCGTCAAAGGGGAACCGTCGCCAACTCTGGATTCCGCCCTTGCTTCAAAACCCCGAGCCGCTGCGCCGAAAGAGAGCTACTTCCCTCCACCTCCGATACATCATGCAGTGGCCGACAAGCTTCCACCCTCGGATCCGAGGGCAATAGCGGCTGGCCAGCCTCCCAAGATTCCTTCCCTTTCCAAGCCTAATATGCAGAGCGACCGCCCCGAGGATCGACCAGCGCTTCCGGTGCGTCGGGAAAAGGACAACACGGATTTGCGGAGGAGCATGGTAGTTCAGCGTCCGGTTCCCCCAGAACCTCCAGTCCGGCGGTCCATGGATACGGCACGTCCAGCTGTTATGGGATCAGAGACCATTTCAAAGTTCATGCCACCCCCTAGAAGAACACAGACGTACGCGAGCGCACTACCTACAGCCTCAGCCAAGTCTCTAGAACCGCCAAAACCGCCACCTCCGCGTAGATCCGGGGAGTTTGAACGACCGAATCTAGTCGCCACCCCGGCCCCGACATCGGCTTCACAGCCGTATAGCTACGATTCGGACGACACGGATACCGCGAACGAGAAACCCGGTGCTGCGTTGACCGACTATCCCGATTCTTCACAAGCAAACCGACGACCACCCGTCTTCTCGGAAGGCACCTCCCTGATACCGACAGGTTACGAGACCAAGCTCTTTGCGATATGTGGGGAATACATCTGTACGACTGGCTACGTGACGAATGTATGGAACGTGCTAAACGGAAGGCTGCTAATGAGCATAAGCCATGGAGAAACAGTCAAGGCAACGGCCGTCGCATTTAGGCCCGCAAAGGACGTGGAAGACGAGGGCAAGCGGTTGTGGCTCGGCACCAACATTGGTGAGATGCACGAGATCGACATACCAACCCAGAGTGTAGTTTGCACAAAGTCGACGGCGCATAAGGGATCCCCGGTACTCAAGATCTTTCGGTATGCATCGGAAATGTGGTCGCTAGATGACGATGGCAAGATTCTCATCTGGCTTCCGGACGAGTCGGGTTCACCAACGTTACAGCAAACTCCTTCGACATTCCGAGTGTCTCGTGGCCACACGTTCTCCATCATTTCGGGCTCTCAACTCTGGATCGCCTTTACCAAGGATATTCGAGTCTATAACCGAACAGGCGGCAACAATTACTTTGTACAGATGACGCAAGGACCCCTCGCGCAGCTCAATGTAGGAGACGTCACCTCTGGTGCCATTCTCAGCAGTCAGCCTGATCGCATATACTTTGGACACACTGATGGCAAGGTTACAGTCTACGCGAAGAAGGGATTCGAGTGTCTCGGCATCTTCAATGTTAGCCTTTACAAGATCAGCTCGCTGGTCGGCGTCGGAGATCATCTATGGGCCGGGTATAGTACGGGTATGATATACGTTTACGACACAAACTCGGTGCCGTGGAAGGTCATGAAGGACTGGAAAGCACACGAGAAGCCTATCGCCGGCATACTCGCAGATCGCACCAGCATTTGGAAGCTCGATCGACTTCAGGTCGCGTCGCTTGGGACGGACAACATGCTGCGCATTTGGGATGGTATGCTGAAGGACGATTGGATAGGTATGGCTCTGTCGCTAAATACATTGACATTGCTAAAGATCATAGAATCCCAAATGCAACACCGTGACGCCGAGTATTGTGACTTCCGCGAAATAACCTGCAGAGTCATGACCTGGAACGCGGGTGCATCAAAACCCACGAGCCTGCGAAATAACGAGCAAGATCAAAATTTCTTCTGGGAGTTGCTGCAACCAGAAGATCCTCCAGATATCCTCGTGTTCGGCTTCCAAGAGCTTGTTGACTTAGAAGACAAGAAGATCACAGCGAAGAGCTTTTTCAAGAAAAAGAAGAGCAAAGAGACGTCAGCTAACGAACACATGTCGCATCAGTATCGCGCGTGGCGCGACCACCTGATCCGCGTCTTGGACGAGTTCACTCCACAGCAGAATTACACCCTGCTCCATACCGCTAATCTGGTCGGTCTGTTCACCTGCATCTTCGTGAAGGCATCGGAGCGCACGAAGATCCGGGATGTGTGCGCAGCAGAGATCAAACTCGGGTTTAGCGGGCACGTTGGAAACAAGGGCGCATTGGTCGTCCGCTTCTTCATCGATGACTCCTCCCTCTGCTTCATCAACTGTCATCTAGCAGCCGGGCAGACCCAGACGATGCATCGCAACAACGATTGCGCTGCTATCATGGAAGCTGCACCCCTACCGCGGAATAGGTCGCCGTCGGATTGCGCAGACTACTTTGTTGGCGGCGGGGATGGCTCGATGATCCTCGACCACGAAATTTGCATCCTCAACGGCGACCTCAACTATCGCATCGACTCTATGCCGCGAGATACGGTGATAATGGCTGTGAAGCAAGGCAACCTGCAGAAGCTGCTTGACCGAGACCAATTGCTGCTATCCCGCAAGCGCAACCCCGGGTTCCGACTGCGCGCATTCAACGAATCGCCCATCAATTTCGCACCAACATACAAGTACGACGTCGGGACCGACAACTACGATTCCTCTGAGAAGCGTCGCTCCCCAGCGTGGTGCGACAGACTCTTATACCGCGGCCTGGGCAGGATAAAACAGATCGACTACCGGCGACACGACAGCGTGCGAGTATCAGACCACCGACCCGTAAGCGGGAAGTTCAAAGTGCGCGTAAAAACCATTAGCTCGAAACGCCAAACGGCGACAAAGGACAAAGTAGAAGTTGAATTCGAGGCTGTCAAGAGGAGGATTGCTGGGGATATTAAGTGAGTTTGATATCCTGACGCCATTGACTACCGCCACTAAACAAGCGTAGGCTCGACTACCTGATCAACGTGTTCGGATTGACGACGAAAGAGGCGCAGAAGCTGCTCAAGACTTCGTAAAACATGGGAGGATGGCAGATGTTTGATACCATTTTATTCGCAGCGTTTTGGCGAGTTGCGATGCATTTAATGGTGTTGGGATGCTCTCTGCGCTGTGGGGAAGGCGCGTGCTGTGTTCCCAATGTGGTAGTCGAAGCGGAGCGCAGTCAGGTGCGGACGTGTATAATCATGGTGACGTCAATCGCGTAACTGACGGTACACCTCGTAAATAAAAAGATCAGAGACCACAGTCACTTACCTTCCATCACCACCCCACAACTTCCACTACATGTCCGTCCCTTCAATCGCACTCCGTCGTGTACCTTTGTACGCGACCTCATCTGCACTTCCTCGCGCAAGGCTTCTAGCATCGCACTTTGGTATCACGCGACACCTCAATCCGAGAATCACCATGGACAACAATCAAGCGCGTGGCGAATCCACTGAGGGTCTCTCCGAGTGGAAGAAGCGTGCCCCGTATCGCGTGCACGAGAACTTAGAGGGGTTCGACGTCAAGTACGAAGCCAACTGCCATTGCGGCCGTGTCAAGTACCAGCTTAGTCGACGGGAGCCACTAGACAGCAAGCTCTGCCACTGCACGACGTGCCAGACACAGCATGGTAAGCTCTTCCCCCACCTTCCTCCATACACAATCTAAATCTGCGTGTCCAGCGGCACCCTTCCAATGGGCCGCCATCTTCCACAAAACCGACATCAACTTTACGCACGGCCACCACGAGCTCGAATGGTACGACCCGACCTCAAAGTCCATTGAGCACAAGCTCCCCTGCAAAGTGCGCTGCGCCTACTGCCACAGCCCCATCATGGACGAGGGGCGCAACATGATCCTCCTGTTCCCGTCGCTCGTGCACCTCAAGAACGACGAGGACAAGGCCTTTTTCAAGCCCCGCTGCCATATGTTCTATGGGCAGCGGGTCATGGATATTCCGGATGGGCTGCCCAAATGGAGCGGGTTGAGCGGGGAGAGCGAGTTGATTGAAGATAGTCCACCGGATATGGTGAGGGAGCATGAGAGGAAGAGGGAAAAGGAGAGGGAAGAGAGGATGAAGAAGGGAGAGAATGAGTAGGGGTAGGAAGGCGTTGGGGCTTGGAGGGTGGTGATGAGTATGTGGGTACATGAGGAGTGGGATGGGAAAAACAATTCGCGGGTATGCTGCATACGCATCCATGCATGCAAGGCCGTTAAGATAAGGAAATTCTCCGAACACCAATAAAGAAATACCCATACAACCCCGAGGGTATAGTCTACATCGACGCCAGCAGCTCCTTGTTTAAACATCGTCTCCATCCTCAAAATACCCCATGATCACGGCTATACTCAAGTCGACTGACCAACCCAATCTACAGGCAGGCCAGACGCAGCTTCTCCATGCGCTCGAAATCTTCAATCATTTCCACCCTAAACCGCCCTTACTTCCCGCCTGCGACCCACCTCCATTATTCACAGTGACCTGCACACCCGCTGTCCCCCTATTACTCCCTCCCCCACTCCCCCCACTCTTAGCACTTCCCACCTCACTCGGTTCCTTCCCCTCACTCTGACAAGCTCCGCACCCCGGATGCCGTGTCCTTATCCCCGTCCTCACCCCAACAGCTACATTGACATCGATAGACCGTGCAGCAGCCAATTGCGCCTTGAGGCTAGCGATTTCCTTCGTGGTCTTTGCGCGCTCCTCTGCCATGGCGGCGGCTTCTTGCTGCAAGAGGGCGGCGAGGTCCAGCAGGTGGGCGCCGGTGGCTTGTAGACCGGTGCCGGTTGTGCTGAGTGTGGTTGCAATTTCGAGGAGGTCTGGCATGATGGACCGAGATCGCAGGTTACGTGTGGTGCAGGGTGGAGTGTATGGATGGAAGAGAGATGTTTTCGGAAGGTTCTTAGTTGATGAGAAAGAAAATGTGTGATGGGGTGCTGAACGATTGTAGAACGGGGAGCGGGTGTATATAATGAAGGTGAGTCGGTGAAGGGGAGGTTTGAGTGTGTTGGCGGTGCCGTTCGTGGTGGGTGAAGGGGCAAACGTAGTCTATGTCTTGATTTTTTAGGGAAATTCACCGTCTAAAGAGCTGTTCGAGCGGGCATGGTACTTTCGCCCTCGTGTTCTTCGGTTCTTCGGTGAAGTATCTCGCAACCCGGTCCAAACATACTGCATCCCTGCCACACAGGGCCAGGGTGAATGCTTCGTTACGCTAGCATCTGCGCTGAGCGGTTTTGCGTTAGCTCTTGAGCCAGGGTTCCACGTCTGAGGCACAACATTTAAGTAATGCCTCAAGGTGTTCCTTCCTCTTGAGGTCGCCGCATAAACCTGGGCAACGACCAAATTACCTCAGCGCGCCAGCTCTGACCAACAACACACATCGCCACCATGCAACTCCTCGAGTTACCGCCCGAGCTCGTTCAGGAGATTCTGCACCGATGCATCAAGGTGCGAGGGATGGCTCGAGGAATGAGACTTCGATTGGTCAACAGTGAGTCCACATGCTGGTTGTCAACTGGCGACACTCATCCAAGCTAACATCGACTCCCCAGAATTCTTCGCAACGGAAATAATCAACGTACTGTACACCTTCGGACTGCTCGACACATACCTTGCGGCCCCGCAAGACACGTTCTTCGGCATCGAGCGACCTCTTGAAACCCGACCCTCGTTTGTGGTCGATGATGTGAAATACTGTGCCCTCAGCAAACCAAAGAATACGCCGACTCTAGAGTGTATCCGGGAGATTGCGTAGCGTCTTGACCACGCTACCAACACCACAACACCACATGCCGGTGAACCGCGGCATCTCGACTTTCTCTGTCGGCTGGCAGTCGCAAAGTCTTCGCGCCCCACTCTCATATTCGCTGAAGGTCAACCGCCTCTTCGAGAAGACCAATGGAAATACCTTGTCGCCGCTGCGGTGTGTACGGGCATGACGAGTGTCTTCGAGTAACGAGTTCGCGAAACCGAAGATGAGCCTCACGTTGTGAAAGGGTGCGGTTGGGTCTTCGGTCCCGTTCCATTCCCGATCTATCAATACGGCAGCAAAGAAATGCTTGAACTATACCTTAATGGCGCTAGAGATCAGCGCGACTTCAGTCTGTGTAGACGCCACGTGTTCACGCAACTAGCCTTCAATGGACGTTATGAGCTATTGGACTATTTATGGAACTTCAATGTCGCCCAGGCGCCATGGGACTTTAAGGACGCACTGTCACCAGCATTCGGAGAAGATGTGCTCGTCGATGCGCTGGAAACTCCGAGTCCACAGATCTTCGACTATATGCACAATCTCCTAGCGCTATATGGGACCGCCCGCGAGTTACATCCGACGAGATTGACCTACATGTTGATTGATGCTGCGGGACGTGGATGGCTGGAGATAATACGGTATCTTCTGCGCATGGGAGCGAACGTGGATGGTGATGATGAATTTCTGGCAAGAGATGGACTCGTGGCTCAACCTGTCCACCGTGCGGGCGAGCGTGGCTACACCGAAATCGTGCAAATACTTCTCGAAAATGGCGCCGAAACGGAAGGCCTTATGGCGTGCGTCACGTCCCACGGACACATCGATGTTGTTAAGCTGAGTCAAGCATGGTGCAAACACGTACGAAGCCCTAGCAAGTGCGGTTGAAGGGGGTTATAGGAATGTCGTTCAGGTGTTGCTTGATCATGGAGTGAGTCCTGAGGGAAGCAATCTCGACCGGTCGTTGTTTCGGCTGGTATCGCTCGAGCATACTGCTCTCCTGGATCTAATGGTCCATCGCAACGCTGTGAACGCTGCGGCGTTTGAAATGCGCATGCTTGTAGCGAGGGAGTTCAAGCCAGATTCTATATTGGAGTACTTGGAAGCGGCCGAAGACAGCATCGGAGTTCGTCAGATATGAGCTATTGCTGCAGGTCGAGCTAGAAGCTACACATGCAATTCATGCGCATGAATCCTCCTTCATCTTCTTCACCTCTTCAAGCACTTTCTCCTTGTCCCATCCCTCCATCAAGGCCCTCATTACCAAATGTTGCTCACTCTCCGGCGCCACCCCTTCCTTCCGCGGCACCTTCCTATCCAGATTCGTCGGAAACGCATACCCCTCCGCCACATTTCCTACCAAGGCCCTCACTCTGTCGCTCACTCCCTCCCTCCCGTACATCTCCCTCAGCCCTTCCCAGCAATTTTCAATAAGCGGCAACGTATCAATAGTCTCCATCGGTTTCCCAAATGGCGAAGAAATCTGCAGCAGATTTGCTACGCGTTGCATCTCCGAGTCGTTTTGCCCCGCTGCGTGAAACAGCGCCGGGTTAAAGAATAGACCATCGCCCTTAGACAATGGGATCGCAACGTAACGCTCTAGGAAGTAGTCCTGGAACTCAGGAAGTCTATACGCCATATACCCTGCCTCGAACTTTTGGCTGAAAGGAAGGAGGCGCGTCGGGCCGCTTGAAAGCGGCATATCCGAGTGCGCGACGGCACCTTGGAGCGTGAGGAACTGGCTGGCTATTTGCGCAGCCCTGGGAATTTGGGAACAGCTTTCTGCACTCTGGAAACCGATGTGGTAGTCGCGATGCACAATCTGTGCCTTGCCGCCGGGATGGACCACGTTAACTTGCGCGGTGAGGCGGTGGGCCGGGCCTAGCCATGTGGAAGCTATTAGGGAAACCCAAGGGTTCGAATAGTATCCGATGAATGACTGGGGATCGTGGAGACAGTGTTTGGACAAGGAATTCCACATCCGTGAGTTCCGCCCAGAGGCGGCGAAGTGGTCGCCCTTCTTAGTAGTTTGTTCCTCCTCTTTCTTGAAGATTTCTGTGAGGGCTTGATTCGCTCTTTCCATGAGATCCTCATCTCTGTAGAGGTTCTTGGTTGCGAAGACGCCAGGGCCGTGGAGCAGGATGTGGTACCATTCATCTTGAAGGGCCGAGCGCTGCCCAGGGTCAAGTGATGAGTATTCGGGAAGGTGGTAGATCGGGACATTGTCTTCAATGGTGCTGGCTAGCGGGTAGTCAATGAGTATCGGGGACTCTGTGAGGGCCCTCAAGTCGTCCAGCGACGGAGGTTTTCCGACGGAGAACAGTCGGGGTTCAATGGGTGGTTGTTTGGTGGCTCTGTCGCGTCCGTTCATGTGCGGTGAGCAGTTCATTATACAACTTTGCGATGGTGTAGAGCAAGGTGCGAGGTAGTTTGGCTTTCAGGACCGGGTATTGTAGAGGCGTCGAGGGACGAAGCGCTCCGTAAGAGGCAAGCTTCCCCGCTTCGCCAGCGGTAGATATTGCCCTTTTTGGAACATCGTGCACGCCGCAAAAATTGGCTGTATAGTAGAACCATGCCATCTGGGCTAACGTTGATTTCTCCATGGATGGTCTTGGGTCTTCCGGTTTAATTGGCTATATTCATTTACAATGAAGGAGCGATTGCTCTGCGATTTCTCACGGGCGAAAAGTCGCCCCCACTTAAAGCTGGCAGCCACAGCTGATGCCGTGGGTAAGATCTCGTTCGCCTAGTGTTTCAGGCTTCGGAATACTGGCACGTAGGACCCCGTTCCAGGCTCTCACAGTATGGAAAACTAACGGTCATATTATTCGGCATATGGGCTCAATGGCTATCTTCACAAAGCATCCCACTCTCTCGAGATTGAATGAGGTGACCAATATCTACAGCTGTCGAATTAGATCCTCCCAAACTGCATGTTCAATCGAATGACCCAGTTCCATGGTATTAAAACATCGCACCATTTTTCTCGTTCCTTGGCGACGACGGCTGCTCCACATGCATCTGCACAATCGGCCGCAATCCCTTCTTATCCTCGCCTGGAGCCTCATCCGCAGCCAACTCAACGGGCGGCAAACTATTCCTCCCCATCTCCATGACCGCATCATGTGCCCATAGCTCGCCCTGTCTTATCCCTAGTGTTTTCTCCGGGTAGCTCATCTCCACTCTCGCGCCCTCATTCGACATCTCATATGAAGGTGGTGGCGGAAGGGGCTTGCATTGTCGCTTTCGATTTCGTCGGAGGCAGAATAGAATGATTCCAAACACAAGGGCGAGGACTGAGACACCTCCCACTATGCCGCCGACTATAATGCCTGTGCTGGTGGATTTCGGCGTCGATGACGGAGACGCAGTTGAGGAAGCGGATATGGACGATGGCGTGGCTGTAGATAGGGTTGAGGACGCTGTCGAGGGTTTGATCGTTGGCAGGATGATTGACGATGATGTAGGAGGCGCGCAGCCGTCTATACTGTAGTATGCCCAGGAGGCGTTGTAGCACGTCGCTAGGTCTGCCACGATTTTCAGATCGGCCGAGCAGACCAATGGACCTGTGTCTGGCCCGTACAGCGTAACTGTAAAATTGTTAGCCGGTATCCTAGTAAGCTTTCGAAGTGACATACCCGCGCATCCATCGTCCAACTGCGCTATCTGGAAAGTATCTGCTCCCAATTCCAACCTAGTGCAGACGCCATCAGGATACCCATTTACAGCGTTGATGTTGTTCTTTGATTTCTGACAACTCGCATCGCTGAACGTCGTGAACACGGAGCCGAAGACAAAAGTGACGAAAATAGATAGCGACAGTACTATTCTCAAAGGAAATGTCGATGACAGCATCGTGAGTAAACGAGTGTGTGGCCTCGCTAGGCTTCCTGTATGGGAAAAACTGTACGATGGAGCGAGCGAGTGCGCAAGAAGCGGGCCTGACTGACCATTTGTAAAGGCATCGGAGCATTGTTGGGGTCGGATACTAGGAGGCTTACTAGGTGCTACAGGGTGAAGTGCGAAATTGGCGGGACGTTTGACTGGGTACTGGGGCCTATGTTCTGGAATCTGGAGTTAGCTTCATGCAGCCCCGGCGCACTGTGGCGGTACCGAAATGCAGGTACGGATGTAGTAGAACAGATGGCGGCTGATGCATTGGGGCTAGTGCTCCTGAATTTGATGATGAAGCGTAGCGTCAGGTACAAAGTAATGCGATCATATCCTCATATCGGCAGTTTTCGTCAATGCAGATCATGAGTAAGGTCAGTACTGAGTCTCGAGGATACCTCGATGAAGCTCTTGGGCTTCCTCATCCCGTCGCACCCTCATTGTGGCTCCAGTGCCACGGTGCAGCGAAAATATCTCCGAACGCCGTCATCTCACCACCCATTCACCCCACGTCGCTACGCGGCAAGCCAAATGATCCTGATTTCGCGGGTGGGCATATCCGTCGGGTAAAGGAGATGTCTCGATTGGGCAAATGTAGGGAGCCAAGCTGTTGTGCAGGAGGGTTGCTGACGTTTGGGAGATGAAGTGCGATGCTGACGAAGCGACAACGTTTTTGGAAGAGCCAATGAGAAGTCGCCTTCGGCTCTTAGCCTGCGAACTCGAGACACAACGAGGGGCTAGCATCACAGTCGGACTCCGGTACGCGAGGGAATGTGAGCTGACTTTGGGGTGAAGGTCTGCGAGACCAGTGGCTATTTGCGCTGGATGTTGGCGTGTTTCATGATGTCGGTATGTACCCATAGAGTTGACCTGCGAGCTACGAGCTGGCCGAGCGTCAGGTTGAATGCGGAGAATGGGCAGGTTCCTGGGCATGAAGTTCTCTCATCTGCTAAGCGACTCGGATGAAGGCACCCGGGTCGAGGAGGGAAGGATAGAACTATGTGGCATGCTAGAAGGTCGCTTGCCCTTTTAGCGCCTATCCTAGCGGGAGGTAAGAGTACACCACCATGGACCTAAAGCTCGAATCGGGGAAGAAAGGATGGACATTGATGAGGATTGAATAACAAAGAAGCAAACCCACTTGATACTGCTCCCCGTTATTGCCGACCAACGACCTGCGTTATCTCTGTAATAGAACGTCATGTCACTCGAGTCCACGTCCCTCATGTGCTCAATCAACCACTGCACCACTGCTCCCTGAGGGCCTGTCAAAGCTGTTCTTTGGTGACTTCGGTGGGCAGGGACTCGTCATGTGACCGCTGCCATAGCATTAGCGAACCTGAGCCTTAGCTTGGGAATTCGGTAACGTACGCAGCCGAGGAGGAGATACGGCAAATCTTGCGACCGTCGGGATATGTGCTGACTACGTCGGGTTCCTTCTCCCGCTCTCATTCCCCCTGTTGACGCTTATTGATGGGCTGCGGAGTGGCATTCGTGGGGCCGGCGGAGTATGGAGCTGCAGCGGTGATCTGGTGTGTGCGAGTGAGTGTCGCATCGCATCGCTATACGGTGCTTGGAAGTGGCGCGCTGTCATTCCTTCCTTACTCTGCTCGACGGCTCCTGTTTTGTATCATTACGAGCTCCCATAAATCTAGCCTCTGCCGTACGCAAGCTGCATTCTCCGTGCGTGCGCTGCTCTTCGTTTTGCTTGGGCTGTCATAGGTACCGCCGGTTGTTGCGGAACGGGAGGCTTGGTTTCCTCACTCTGCATGCTTTCTGCTATAGATGGTGTTGCGAGAGAAGTTTGCGTTGACTGTGCGGATGGTGAAGGGTTCTCGATTGCAGCCGCTGGTCCTGGATCCTCGACTTCATCGGTATTGACTCGTTCACGACACTCCGCGCTAGCGTTTGCATCGACTGATCGATGCTCGGGGTGTTGAGTTGAAGGGGAATCCTCCCTTTCGGCTTCTACCAGTTTGGATGTATCCTGGATTGGCTCCGCAGGGGTGGGTGTCTCATTCTTTGTGGAGTGTTGAGCTGCCGAGGAAGAGATGCTTGCATTGTCACTCTCATCCTTCGGTGTCGACGACGTCTTCTCGGACGCGGTAGGTGAAGTTGGATCGGTACTTCCCTTGATAGTAGATTTCTTAGGAACTGGCCTTCGCGGAAGGGTGTAAGTTCTCATCGGAGGAGGCATTGCTGGTACGATCGGTGGATTCGGGTTACCTGTCGAGGCTGAGAGATCTTTCTCTGAATCAGGCGATTCCTCCACTATGGTAGATCCAATTGATGGCACCGCTTTGCTCACAGTGGGGGAATGACCCACGGGGGAGTATGATACCACTGGTGACGAAGCGACCGATGTTGCTGGTGTAGACACACCTGGGGATGTGTTCGTCACAGTGCTCTGATAGCTATCGCGGGCAGTATTCGGGAAGATCCAATCTGAAAGCTCACTGATGAGGGATGATTGACTCGGCAGCTGAGGAAGCTCAACTGGAAGGGAACGATGCGACCTCTTGACATGCACAGGCTTCGGCCTGTAACGCATAACGCTCAAGGCGACCTTGGCAGCTTGACTGACAGATGCATTCGAGTCGAATCGCTCAAGCGTCCTCTCCTTCACAGTCGGCAATTGCGTCACTTGGTCGACAGAAACTCGAGAACCGACGTCGAACGACCTCCGGGTTCGGACTTGATCTGAGTACGCACGAGGTCGAGCGCTATCAAGCGACGCGCGAGGCTTCTCACGACTTGAAGGTCGTACCAAGTCAAAAGAGCGCCGGCTTTGGATCACATCAATCTCAGACTGTTCTTGCTCAACCTTCGATGACGTCATATCCCATATGGACGGCTCTCTTACGGGCGAAGGTCTGATAGTGCCATCGATTGATGCTGCTCGAGGCCTGCGGGGCGGTGCATAGAGATCCCAATTGTTTTTGTCCGGCATATCATCTGGTGTGCTCCCAGGAAGTTCCGCAGGCATGGAGATCACGGAGCTCACTGTCGTTTGTTAGCATTTGCAGATTACCACAACGCAATTGTACGTGCCATCAAACTTGTGCTCTTCTGACTCAGAAACCGTGATGCTTGGGACGGACAGATTTCTTTGGCTGAGTCGATGCTTCTGTCGCGAGTAGGGGCTCCTCATCATGTGGCTGCCCTCGTCGTGCACCCACGGTCGTACCGGTGCTTCGTAGATCGGATCGTTTCCACCCAGTGCGCTCTTGAGCTCAGCAGTCTGCATCACCTGTACCGCCGCCATGAGGCTATGGTGGCACGTTGTAAGGTATTGCTGTTTGCTTAAGAGCTTTTTGTGATGAGACAGGACCCACTCGAACTTGCGTCTCAGCCCGACTGTGCCGCCGTCATCTCCACTCACGCGAACGGCCTCCATGTAGGCGCCTATGTCATTCAATGCACGTTTGATGTCCTCCAGAATGTTGTCGATCCAGGTCTTCTTGTCCGGCCAGGAATCGAGATAGTCCGTGACCGCATGTGTTGTGTAGAGTCGTGTGGCCTCGGTCACGTCCTGTCGCACGCGATTGATGAGATTCAGGAAGATCTCATTTTCGGTCGAGACTTGGCCTGAGGACAAGGCGTAGTCGGCGAAAGTGAATACGGTAGGGAGCGACGAGAACGAACTGGCGACATCTTCTGATGACCTGTAAGAAAGAGCTAAAGACCTATCGTCGATCGAATTTCGCTCCTGGGTTGACGACTTTCGCTCAAAGTATTTGCGCCAGTTCAACTGTGCTCCAGTGCTCTCGGTATCAGAGGCGATGTTGGAAGACAAGCCCTCCGGCATGTGCAATCCAACAGTGTGCAACATGTTGCCGGCGAGCCATCTAAACGAGGCAGTCCTAAAGAGTGATGGAAGGTTGTCCACTTCGGCAGCAGAGGATGAAGAAGCGTGGGGAAAGCTTGGGATGAGAATAGCGAACGTGCATATGGCTCGGCGGAGCACGTCCCGTCGACCGTCCGAACGTCTTTTGGAAGCTGGCGCAGGGTGATCTCACTCGATACCGACTCAGGCTCAGCCTCGTGAGTTGAGTTGAAGCAGAAGGTTGGTGGACCAATCGTCGCGTGTGAATCGATGAGGCAGTGAAAGACAAGAACAGCGTTCGGGGATGAGTGCGGGGGCATCTGGTACCCATCCAATAACGCTGGTGATACCAGGGCAACACATATTGATAGATGTGTTGGATTTTCGGAAGGCTGCAGGATGCAATGCGAATGGAAAAATACGCCAATGGGACGGATCCTTGATCGGGATATGCTAAAACTCCTTACCGAGCTTTCGCTTGTGCCATAGATAGGCTGGTGGCTGGAAGGTCAGCCCAACCGCCATCGGGGGGATGCGCGACGGTACTCCGCCACACTCAATGCGCCACGGCAGCTTCGTGCTGTTCCATCCCTGGAAATGGGTATAGGACGCTCGCACGAGCATTGGACATGACGGCAAGTCGGCGACGAATAGTAGGGTACCTAAGACTGTGTACGAGAAGAGAATCAAGAATGGGTGGTAATTTGAGTACTATTCGAGTACAGTTTAGGACGTGCCTCTAAAAGTTGACCTCAGGCATGTCACGTCACCAGATACGGCTGAAGGGAAACACGGATGACCTCCAATTGCTTCTTCTGCTAACCGATGCAGATCGAGTCCGCGTTTAGCTACTGCGAACTATCCTCGACGACTCCGGGTCTGGAGAAAAGCTGCGAACCACGTTCCATTCTAAAGCTCGCCGAGACCATAACGATGAGGAGCCATGTATGAGTTGCACCGGGACACTGTTCGTCAGACCCGTTGCCTCCAGCTAATCCATCAGATTGGAGCATCGATATCTTTGTCGGGCACCTCATCGCACACAACACGGATATAGAGGCAAGCATACGAGCTGCTAGACCTCTGCTTCGTCATATAGTAGTCTACCATGGATCCTTCCCTTTTCCCTTCGGATGCAACAGTGGGCAACGTATGCCCTACCAAGTTTTATGTTGGGCATCACGATGCAGACATATCTGGGCTGTTCGATTCTATGGGCCGATGCTAAGCGTGAGAAAGACCGAAGTATGGTCGGTGACGGAACCCATACTGACGAAGCTCGTCTTCCACAGCATAGCGGAGAGTAGTTCATCCCCGGAAAGGAGTACTCGACGCTCTTCGGAGGACGACGGAGACCTTATCGATGTGCTCGTCACAATCATTCGAAATGCGCAAATGGATTACATTAGACCAGAACATTTCGTGAGCTAGCGGAGCGTTCTACCTACCGTTGCTGCTGCCGCGCACCCCCTCAGCTCACTTTCTTTCAATACACCGATGGAACAATTCGATGGTAGAATTTGCAGCTATTGGTTGAACTTGCTGTCGCCTTGAGAAGTAAATTACCGGATCTGTGTTAGGAAGATACGAAGCATACAACACCAGCCCGGTGGATTGAAAACTCATTCGCCGGCACGAATATACAGGTGCATGTATTCCACGATATTGTTTTGAGGTCTCTTGCAAAGTTCCCTGCGAATAATGACACTTTCTAGTGATGATCACGCAACCAAATCTTCTCCCTCACTGAAGGTCTTCTTCTGGATTCTACGAGTGGGCTTTTGGTACTTTTGGCTTGAACCCAGATTTGTTGTCTGAGACAAATGTAAACCTTCCTTCATCAATGCTCTCCGCATCCGGAATGGGGGATAGACTAATTGATTTAAATTTCAAACTGTTGTTCAAGTCATCGCAAAGTCGAAGATTATGGATCAAGATCTGGTCGGACAGCTGCTTCTGGTCGTGCCAAGAGGCACTCCACTACATCTTAAAGATATTTTGCGTCAACACGACGCCCGCCCGACAAAGATCTGTGCCGCAAATCTCGACGCTTCTTTGAGAACCTGGTTGATTACTAATCATCAAAGTTCCCAACCTTCGGAAGCAGACTCGGTTCGGGACTCAAGTATCGAAGGCCTCTTCACAGGCGTTCCGAAACAAAATAGATTCAATCTCGTGATCCCCAGCCGCTAGAATAATCATTGCCCCATTTTCCTCATGAGGCCTCAATACGAAGTGCTTCACCCCCAGCAACAATCAGACGATTGCTATGCGTTGAGCATTCGCCAAGAAGGTTCTAGTATTTCACTTCGAATACGGCCTCGAAAAATGGATATCGATCCTGGTCTAGATTTTCTCAGGCTCAAGTTGGTGGCAGGCTCCCTGGAGATCGGGGCCAACATTGGAGTACTAGAGATATGGGCGAAGCGAAGAAACAGACTGGCGAAACCTATTGGATATGAAGGTGTAGATTGCATCAGCCTCAAGCCTTAAGGTGCAGATCATCCGCACACATTTGCTACTCCAAATCATCTTTGATTGGCTCGCCTCGCCAGCTTAGCCACTTTTCGGCCTTGTGGGTGGGCAAGAAGGCAGAGTCGGCTGATAGGTCTTACCGATCCGTGGCTTGCGCGGGGAACCTGCACAAGTTCATTCACCCCACGTTTTGTCACCATCGATGCGCATGAAAGACACCTCGACTGCTTATATCGGGAACGTGGCATGCCCGCCATGGACCGACTCTTTTAGCTTCTTAAGCCGTAGTCTTAGAGTTGCCGACCTATGGCTTGACTTTACGGATGACAATGCATATCAGCTTTCCCATGAAGAGATCCAAGGCATTTTCCTTCCACGAAGATTGTTTAAGACTTCAGCCTTACGACAGCCCACCCACACAATAAATGAGACCCAACCCAGCTCCGACGAAAGCTTACCTTTCCACAGAACTCAGAACCACTGGCAGTCTCCATGAGATGGCATCTGTGACAGAGATTGTCCCAATGTGGGTACCACCAACGGTATCTTTGGGCAAGGTCCTGTTGGTGAAGCCTGGAAAAAAGCGGTGACAAAGAGATCGCAGGAGATTTTCCTTTGGACCAGACCGTGATTGACCGTGAGACTATGGCCGCACCTATTTTAACCACACTCACGCATATTAGAGCTTCCTCAGGTTACGGTCGTTCATTCGTCGAATCGGTACGGCGCGTCTGAATGGACGTGGCGATGCCCCACTTTCGAGAGAGACAGCCTATAGGCACTGACACAAGGAGCCACTTCGAAGGGTCGTGGCTTTCAACCGCCAGTATGCGGCCACAAGACATTCCCTCACGTCAAATGTAGCCTCGGCAAGGGCTCCTTCCACTTCTGTTTCACCCTCCCGAATTGGATTCGAATGCCCTGCGCACGGATTCCGCTATGTAATCTTCTCCACAGACCTCAGAGACATCGAGAACTTTGCTTGTTTGAGAAAGCCCAGCCCATCACCACCACCTCTATTCCGCCCCTCCATACTCGAGCTTCACAAAGCGGTTCATTGTCGCCCTCATTACCTTTTCGCCGCTATCATCGTTTATCTTTTTTCCGGCTATCAGCGCCTTGTCCGGTTCCTTACGCGTCTCGATTGAGAAAATCAATCTGACTGTAACATCGTATATGATTGTTGCTGGAATCGCGCCCGCTATACTGTGGGGTATGGCGGACATGACTGGGCGACGAGTCGTGTATCTGCTGAAAGTGGGCATATATTGCGCTGCAAATGTGGGGTTGGCCTTGCAAAACAGTTAGACAGCGCTGTTCATACTCAGGATGTTGCAAAGCGCTGGGGGAGCAGGTTTGTGTGCAACGCCCTGCTGAGGCTACCTAATTAAATTGAGCTGACGCAGAGTATAGCTACTATCGCTATCGGTCATGGCGTTGTCTCGGATATCGCTACTCTCTCTGAAAGAGGTGGCTTTGTAGGTACATACTCTTGGGGTAAGCCTCAAACGTAAAGAGAACCTGTGGACAACATCCATGACCTAATAGTGGCTCAGCCCAAACTTTGCAACGGCCATCGGACCAGTTCTGGGTGGAGCGCTAGCACAATATCCTGGTTGGCCCTGGATCTTCTGGGTTCTTGCTATCGCATCCGGAACCTGCTTTGTGCTGATGGCTTTGTGTCTTCCGGAGACTGCACGTACTATAGTGGGCAACGGCAGTCACCGTGTATCAGGAGTTCAGAGGACCGCTATAGCGTATTTTCGATTCTGGAATCAATCAGCCCCAGCCGAATCGACATCCACGACTTCGCCATGTACCAGTAGCCGCATCGAACGTCATAAGTTTCGGTATCCCAACCCTTTAGCAAGTTTAAAAATCCTCCTAGCCAAGGATACTATCATGATCATCTTAATGTACGCCATCCATTACACGAACTTCAGCTGCCTGCAGGCTTCAATGTCAGCATTGTTCATTCGGCTATATGAACTATCCCAACTGCAAGCTGGATTAGTATATTTACCATTTGGAGCGGGATCTTGCCTCGGAGCATATTGTTCTGGTAAGCTACTCCGGCCTACTTCGCCTCTAGTCCTCAAAAACATACTACAGCCTCATTGATTTGAACCGGGAACTTTGATGAACTACGACTACCGGACTGTTGCTCGGCACCATGGTGTAACGGTAGATCATATCCGAGGCGATGATCTCACTACGTTTCCTATCCAAAAGGCAAGGCTCAGAAGCATATGGTACACCATAGGTCTATCCGGCATTGGGACCACAGGGTATGGATGGTCACTGTATGCGAAAACGGTAAAATAAAAAGACTTCCCTGAGCTACTACACTACTGACCGCAATCGTTTCAGCATATATCGGTTCCTCTGATACTGCAGTTCCTGACCGGCTTCGCGATTGCTATCACTTTCAATGTATGTATGAGTCTAATTGAGTAGGGTGAATGTCTGCTTCGGCCACAACTTCCAGATCCCCACACGACAACAGGTATCTGGCACGATGCTAGTGGATCTTCATCCTAAATCTCCCGCCGCGGTACTAGCGGCCAACAACATTGTACGTTGTTCATTTTCTGGAGGAGGACTCGCATTTCTTGAACCATTGCTGCGTGAAATTGGTGTGGGGTGGACCTTCTCTGTTTGGTGGCGTAAGCCTCGGATGTCTTGGGATAGCTTGGTTGGAGTGGATGTACGGCAAGAAATGGGCTGACGGCATAAATGCTCGTGGAGTGGAGAGATAGGAGGCAGGATCCCGAAGTTCAAAGGCAACGGAGCATGAAAACAAGCCATCACATTGAGTCGCTCTGAGAAAGGGTGGTCGTTCACGTCACATACGTCGATTCATTACGCTGAAGGTCTACCCTACTCAATCATCTAGCCTCCGAACCACCGCCTCACTAAACGGCCTCGGCGGCTTAAGAATATCTCCATTCTCATCTGAGACCTGCACCAACGCGGGGAAGATGCACAAGCTCCCAGTCTTAACATTCTGTTCCGTCTGCCAGTCGAAGTCCCACCCACTGGGCTGCGAGAACAGCGTGAACGCAAATAGCGCGGCACGCTTGAGGATCTCTTCCAGGTTGCGGCTACGCTGCCCGTTGTCCATACGTGAGTCGCTGTACGGTCGGAGGATGTTGTCGAGCACTGTGGCGGATGCTTCGATGTTGTGGAGGCGTGGGTCGTTGGCGGAGAAGGGGTTGCGGATATAGGTGGATTGCATGAGCTCAGCCGTGATGGCGCGCCATTTCGTGAAGAAGACGGAATGCACTGTGTGAGGGTTAGGGTATGAAGTCATAGAGGGGCATGGGTTTATACCTCTAGAGCCTCGATCCACTAAGGACATGGACTGGAAGCACTCTGCCACCTCGGGCGGAAGGAAAGTCGTGTTGGGCGGAGCACTGAGTTGCATACGCGATACAACAACCCAGGCAATGCAGAACCTGAGTGCGATCTCTCGCGTCGCTGAGTTGCCGAGCAGCGTGCTCAATGTGCCTGTGGAGACAGGGAGATCGCTACCAAGCGCTTGGATATCGTCGTAATCGATCATGCCTGGACTCACACGACCCGTATGGTAATAGCTCTGGACATGATTTTTGATGAGGTTGCTGATTTTCGAGATTTCGCCGCTGATAGCCTTGTCCTCCAGAGGCTGAGGAAGACCGCTCTCCATAGCCATCGCGATAGGACTTCCACTTTCGAGTGACATCGTCTTCGCCGTCGGTCCCTTTTCCCGGTGCATCAGGCCCATTGCAACGACTTCGGAGTCTTTCGATCCCCGAGGGTGTCTCCTCCTTCTGAAGAAGCACCAGGCCAGAAGCCCCGCGATCAGAGCACCCGCAATGAGGCACCCAACCGCGACACCAGCAACAGCTCCGTTGGAGAGGCCGCCGGTTGAGTCCTTTAACGGGGATATATTCGAGGTCGAGTTATTGGCCCCATTTGTCGCAACAGTCGTTGTAGATATAGCCATAGAAATAGTTGGAGAAGTAGAAGCAGATGTGGGTGCACCGGAAGTCGGATTGCCATCCTTATTGGTCGCAGCTGATTCGACTGGAGGCTTGAAAGATCCAGTTTGTAGACTTATTGCTGGAGCAGTAAATGTCCACATTACATTGTTGTTCGGACCAGCCCATGAATAAGTTCCGTAGGCCACGGTGGGGGTTGAAGCTGTAAGCTTGTGATAACCCGTGGCTCCCGTTTTCTCTGCTGCAACAGGACCGCTGAACCATAGCTGGCTAGGATTCGTAACGTCAAGCCAAAAGGTGACAGTTTGATCGAAGTTTGGAGTTTGTATTGGAGCTCCCTCAGCCCAACTTGGTAGGGTAACTGTTGTTGACGGCGCTCCCTCGGGTGGTGGTGGGACCGAGCTGGCCATGATGGGCGCTGGTGTGGTACCTGCCTGTCCGCGCAGGATTGAACTTCATAGACTTCCTAAATCTGTGACGATACTCATGGGGTTCGCTCCGATGGAGGTGAGGAGCGGGTAGAACGCCTGGCTGAAAAAGGGTGACGAGAAGGCCGAACGCAACTCGCACGCAGCCGCGCCCCACAAGAGATTAAGTAAAACTCCAGCCGCGCCCCTCCACCACCAGACTCCCACAGACACGCTGTCCGTGCCGTAGGAACATGCTACGCCCGCAAATAGCGGCGGCGGACGCATCAGCCTCCTACCATTTCACAGCGAGCCGGACGCCTAATACCCCGGTTTAGGCCCCATATTGTATTGTTTACCCTCGTGCCTCAGAATATGCGGCGTCGCGGCACAGCAAAACGAACACAGCGACTCACCACCATCCGATTCGCGCCCGCCCACAATATTAATGACTCCAGCATGCACTTCGCCGCGGCCCCGCTGCCTTTCTGGGGCGAGATGAGGGGGCGAATCAGTGTCGTGGGATGCGTCGTAACGGTTACTGGCAAAGGAGGTACGAATTTCCGCCTCGTTGTGCACTACGTCTGGGACACCGGTAAGCGTGCAACCATTGCCTTCTATCCAAAGCTCTTGCTTCCCTCTTGCAAACACAGCTCTAGACCGCTTCAATCTGCATGCGAATCTAATAATAACGTCCCATCGCGTCCCACGCCCTCGGCGCAATCAGGCTGAGAAACAGGAGCCATCAGGCCAGCCCGAAGGACGCCGCCAAAGCCAGACCGTGCCGCTCATCGACGAGGCTGTGATAAACCTGCGGAATCGTGCATAGGCATCCCAAGATCGCTGGCCCGCGGCCTGGTTCTTAATAAAGCCTCCCTGCGAAAGGTTAGGTTGCTCAGCCTTCCTGCCCCCGCCGCACGGCACGATCCTCGCGCATATTGACAAACAGGCTGGCTCCCCATCGACGCTGCAGAACATAGGAATCCTTGAGAGACAGCGAGAAACAGGAATGTTGGTCGCTATGGATGAACAGAAGCCGCATATGGTGGTGGGCATTGATCTGGGGATGACATGTAAGTCAAACTCTTTTTGGCGTGAGGGAGGGTCGGGCCGGGGGACTAAGCCCGATATGGTCTAGCGTATTAATTGCTCTTCTGTGTCACGTGCTGGATCTTTCACCCATGGCACTTTCGAGGCTCTGGTCTGAAGGGTTATGCTCGCAGGCCAATAGCTTCCTTATACGTTGAAGATATACATATGAGAGGCAGATACGCCTAAGTATCATGCACTAACACCACAACAGGCACAGGCGTAGCCTACGCCAACCTCAGCATCGGCAGCTCCACAATCCGTTGGGTCCAGAAATGGCCCGGCCGCATGCAAGCCAACGAGAACAAAGTCCCCACCGTCATCGTCTACCCAACCTCCACCCCCACCAATGCACCACCCTCCTCATCCCCCAACCCCTTAACTCCGCGACACTCCCCAGCACCATCT
>JAFHBV010000301.1:0-44941 GCA_019022785.1 Pseudomonodictys pantanalensis | reverse complement strand
CACACACACACACACACACACACACACGGCATGTGCGCCGCACACTAAGATGGCCTCTTTGGCGAATAAGAGTTCCTGTACGATCCAAAGGCGACTCCAATATGGCCTGTTGAAGAGTGCATTGAGCGGGCGCCCCGCGGCGCGTAGGCGCTCCGAAAACTGGACATCCTGGGCCGTTTGTTTATAAAAGTGATGAGGTCTCCGAGATCCAGTATATCTATCTTTCTGACTTCTGCGAGCATGGCCATTGCAGCATCACTGCCGTCCACCTGTGCGCCAAGCCATATGATGGCTCGCCACGCGTTCTTGAAGATACGGGCCATCTGTCGCACTTGGTGACTCTTCTCTTCTTTGGCTGATTGGTCTATGCAAATCTGGTCTATCCAAAGGAGTTCCGTCTGGAAATCATCTATCGGCGCTTTTCCGACAAGGACTAAGCAAAGCTCTCCATCGACATGCCCATCCACAACCTTTAACCAACAATTATACCACCACTACGCGTCCTAAATCCATAACCTCGATTTGCCTTTTCCGAACTTGCGTATACAAAATATTGATGATAGTCGACTTTATGTGGCGTTTTGTATGGGGGTACTATCCTTGGTGATCTATATGGCCTAGCTCCGGAGAGTTTCCTACTCGCGGCAGCGGGACGGCGCTCAGCACAACGCCACGTGCTTTTACATTCACTGAATATATCACTTCTATTCATCTTCAGCCCCTGTCTTCGCACGGAGTTAACTTCACAGCTCCGCGTCTAATGCACGGGCTGACCCAGCTCTCGTCCGCAGTTCGTACGCCGCAGCTCGGAGCCTACAAGAAGGGTATACCCGCAAGCCTTCTTCCCATCTCGACTCGCTTGCCCTGGCTCAAGGCATCCCAACTGACCAATGCATCCGAAGAATTAAGCTGCCCCAGCTCGTCTCTGCCGTTCGGACCCGTAGGTTCGCAATTGCCGATGAGGTCAGCGACAAGGCTGAGGAGCTGAATGGCGTATTTGGATGCTGTCATGGCCGGAATAGGAGTCGACACGCGCTCCCTGCATGCAAATCGATTCCAATTCGACAATGCCATGTAGGAGTCATATTCCCTAAGTGACCGACCGTGTCGGAACCATTGTGAGTGTGTTCTGGTTGGCCCAAGACGTACGACGAGCTGGAGCCGACCAATATTTCGAGTGGCTGGGATGGAAAGCGAAAGGTTACCCGGCGGATATGGCCACGCAATCTCCCATTAAGCCTGGCCCCTCAAAACTCAAATCACTTCTTACGGCCGACCACGTACTCTGCTCGATTCGAGAGATTGGAATTTCATATTACCGACAGCTACACTGGTGTTTATAAGAAATGGAGAAAGCTCGGGAGTTTACCACTCAAGACGAGTTGAGCCGGTCGTTCAATTGGCTCCGACGTAAAAATCGAGGTGAGACTATCAATGGAGATTATTGTCACCAGATCTGACAATTCGCTTCTACAGGTGAGGCATACATTAGCTATTCCGAGTACGATCAGCTTCCAGCTAGCTCCTTCGACTTCGGGGACAACGGATATGCAGCCAGCTGTAATTATGGCGGCGAACTCCTCCAGATGTCCGCGCGAACAGCCTCGAACGACCTTGTTATTGTACGAGGAAACTTTAAGCCTTCCCTCTATAGCACTCTTGCCAGATCGCAACGAAGCACCGGTGGACCATGCACTTTTGGACTTGAACTGCAGAGAAATCGAGATCCATACCACCCTCAAGAATTCTTTGGGGGTTCCCCTCTTGGGTCTAGTTTCCGTTTCGAGAAACTTCTGAACCGCGGTTCTTTAAATTACCGATGGCCGTTTCATGAATACGCACTCTATCTCAACGAGAATCCGGATGAAGACGTCGAAAAGACGATGTGGGACGATATTAGATGGGCGATTTCCCAGGTCAAGCGTGAGCGGTCGAAAGAGGGCTGCCAAGATGTCCATCTGCCAGAAGAAACGCTCGCTGATAGAGCATATCAAGATTGGAGAAAAGAATGTCAGGTCCGGGATAGTCGAGAATCTGAGTCGCATGACGGCCATCCATCACGTTCGGATGCGCAAGAGGAGTTCTTGCAACGCATACCCAGCGATTATGTTGGCAAGAAAAGAGCGCTCACAGAAAATTCTTCGGTGGCGCCGCCTCCAGAAGTCAGCACCTCTGTCCCGAATGCAGCTCCCAAAGCTCACGACAGGAAGAAAAGAAGGAAACACCTGACATCCAAACGTGAAACTGGTACTGGTACCACGTTCTCATTCGTCAAGTCAAATACGGTTTATCAAGTACTCCAAATCGAACAAGGATGCTGGCCAAACGAGGGTGGAGGGACATGCTATCCTTTCCCAAGCCGATGTCAAGTCGTTCTTACTATTGGAGGACCTGTCAAATTTTCAACTCCTCGCCCTTCAGACCCCGGTGGGAATATAGAGACCTCTTCACTCGAGACAGAGTCAGTTGACTCTAAGGATTCGTCAATGATGGAATCACTGAGGTCTCCCGCTGGAGCCGACAAAGACAAGTCAAAGCATACGACCGCAATGTGGCCTGACGACGAATCAGGACACAAATTGGAAGCAAGGGTGTTTCAGTTGGCTGACTGTCCCGGTCATCCATTTCCTGATGACTCGGATCATGAAAACGCCGCGCCTGGACAGTGCTATATCCCGTTGCCGATAAAATTTATTCCCCCCCACCCACACGGACCACATTATCAGGAGAAGCAAGGTGCATATCAAGCATTCGGTCAACTGGCGACCAGACTAGGCTCACAACCTGTGAGAAGTGCAGTTTTCATCGCGGCGCTGCGCCTACTTCCCAAACTCGAGATTGCGCCTTGGCGCATACCAACTTCTTTGGAAATATGGCGATATGTAGCTTCTGACAATGACGGCCGTTTTGCAACCGCTGCCATGTGGAACAGTCTATATCTCCAACGCAGTTTGCGTCGGCAGTCCTTTTCGCAATTTGCGGAAGTACATCTGATTGCTCGATCCCTTGAGAAGATTCTTCAAGTTGATCTGGTTCCAGTGTCACCGCGTGGTTCAAGCGAGTGTGCTCGAATGAAGCGCATCATGGGAGCTGACCCGTTAGCTCTAGTCAGCAATATGTTCATTCAACCCGCCATCAATTACAAGTCTTTGTTGTAAGTTTTCATTTCCCATTTCAAGCGATATACTGACCGGAAAAAGCTGGAAAGCTCGTTTTCTAGTGAAGCTCCTCGGTCTGTTTGATGATGCGTGTCGTGCAAACGCATCTCCCGCCGATCATGAACATCCTGCTGTGGATACACATAACTCTGTGGCGAACTCGCACGCCCATGCCGTGGATACACACAACTCTGTAATGAACTCGCACGCCCCTGCCGTGGATGACCACCAACCCCTCGTGGAAATAGGCCCTCCCATGGATAAACGCAACCCCGGTATACGGTATCTCGACAACAGTAAGAGTAAACAGATGATCGATGTTGTGAACCAACAATCCGCACGGATACGACTCGCGATCGGGGGTATTGTTGCATTCCTTGCTGCTCTTCTTCGTGACCGACACTTCACGCCTTTCTTTGAAAGCCCGCCTGGCTCTGATGGTTTTTCGCATCGGTACTATATATGCATTACATTATGGTATATATATCGGAACGTGCCATGCCTGAATTGGGCGGCCTTGCGATCAAGTGGCGGACTTGCAATCAGCCCCCAAGGCACCCCCTGGAAGGATTCCGTGGCTGATTGGTATGAACAGTGCTCTTTTCCAGGTGCAGAGAATACATATTCCGCAAAAGACAAGAATAAGGTTCTCTTGTTGCAATGGTACCATCACGGATCCATACTGGCAATGTGTCGAGAACACCTCCTACCACATAAGTGGCAAAAGACTCACAAGTTACAGCGTAACTTGTGTGAGCTCCAAAATGCTGCACTGATCGGCTCCGCATCGAAGATCTCCTCGGTGTATCGGGCCAGCGATGAGATCTTTGACCGGCTCGCGTTCTTGGGCGCAGAATTGGATCTCGAGGTGCCATCAGTCACAGGAGGCACAGTCGCATCGCTGGCCATCTATCGCATCAAAAATCGTGACTTTACGAGGACTCTCGATGTGGGCTACCTAAAGAAGGATGAGAATGCCTACTGCGACGGCCCTTGGGAGGTCCATGCCCTGTGTCATCACAGTCGACTGAAGGTGTGTTCTTTGGAATTGAGCGCCATCGAGGACTGGAGAACGGATGAGCAAAAGTATAACGAAATGGAGTCTTTCAAGGCTAAAATCTATCGTTTCATGAATTGCGAGGGCACGTTAGTGGCATGCTGGGAACGGTCGCATCTGAGGGCGAAGAAAGAGTGGATGCATTCGGAGGCCACCGCCGTTTTTGCGTCGACTCTTGTGGACATTCACCAGAGAGACTCGGATTCTGTGAGCAGAAATCAGGAGCAAAAACTTCCCCAAATGCCTCGCTCTCAACCCACGGAGCCAGCACCACTAGCAGATGGTCTAGAGAAGATCTTACAGGAGATATTGTGCATGAAAGACCTAGCAGACCAACAGTCACAGTCCTTGAAAAGGATGGTGCCTGACAAGGGAACCCACCCTGCAATCGAATGGGCCGAGACATGGAAACTATCACGCTTGTACCACCCCGAGAACTTTTTCCAATCGCTTCAAGACACGCCTAAAATGTATTCTGCCGACCGGATCGAACAGGTCGCTGTGCCCACGACGCTGGAAAAATACCTGGACAAGATGACGCAAAGCCAGGGTTTTTCATATCGGAGTCTTAGTCGTGTTCATGAATGGAAAGAATTGGAGGTGGTTGTCGCCGATGTGAAAGATGACATTCACAAGCCTTCCATCAAGCCTCACGATTGGGCATTGCATGATTATACTGGCTTTCAATCAGGAGAGGTGGTGGACCTTTTGTATGATAGTGTGAGTTTTACCCCGCTCTATTGATATCACATCTAAGGTTCCCAGCTTGTCGACCAGGACGTACGTCATCGAATCTTGTGAGTGTTTATGTCGAGCTCAGACTGTCGAAATACTTCCATAATTGCAAATCTAATGGTTTTAGACTTATTCCAAACCATCGACCTGGACCAAAGTTGCTTACGCTGCTTGTATACGTCTTATGCAGCCGCTCTGCGCCTTGCATGAGCGACCATATGCTTCGAATATCAAAATTCACGCTCAAGAACGACGACTGGCTCGCAAGGATCACGCTTTTGAGCTGGGCTCCTCAGACCAGACAACGGTGGTGTAAGATTTGCAGGAAGCCCTTACCCTGCAAACCCTTTCGACATCACATCCCAGATGACGCAAATCAGCTGGATGCCACACCTGACGTAGTCATCACGCTACCTCGCTATTTCGAGTCGCTGCTCGACGTTCAAGAGAACGACTTATTCAAACTATTACATCGCTTGTACGACTATCACGATGACAAGGTCCCGTTCAAGGGCATATACCCATCTGAAGGTCATGGCAAGAAGGACGTCGAGAAGGATGCCGAGACCGACAAGCGCAAAAGACTAGAAGAGGGGATTGATAGACCAGCGATCAGCTGGGATTATTTGATTCGGTCCCAGTTCGAACTTAAAGCTTCGTCATTGCTGCTCACGACGAACAACTTCGGCGACTTCAGTAGATGCTGCATAGTATCTGAGTGTCTCGATGCGAAGCAACTTAAAGACTTGACGCAAGAGATACGTGAGATGAGATTACGATTCACCCACCAGCCACAGACTGCACGATGTCTTGCATTCTTGATGATGTTGCGCAAGATCTCTCGACAGATGATTTCTCAGTACGAGGATGCTGTTGATGCCGTCAGTCACACACTGAAGAATGACGTAAGTCTCCCTATCTATGTAACATCTTATTTCTAATTACTAATGGCATGACAAGGCCCGCTTTCAAATCGGAACAAGAGATTGGACTGGAGATAACAATGCAGTTTGTCGGTACGAGTTCAGTCTGTGGACGCTTGAATCCCTTTACAAGATCAATACTACACTACAAGCTACATTGGCTAGCATGCACGAAGCTAAGGATCAGCTGTATGCTCAGATTGCAGACGTACGTCATCCTTCAGGTTGACACTTAATATACTTACCGGTTTTAAGGGCCCCGGTGCGCGAGGCGAGCTTTTACAGCAAGACTGCCAGGAGGTCCTTTTCGCATTTGACAGTACACTCGCTGGCATGGACGGCGTCAAGATCAAGCTGAATAGTATGATTGATATCGTCACGCGCTACAAAGATAATGTGCGTTTCCCGCATGATCACATGAGTATATGCTTATCTTCCACAGGTCGAGGTTGTCATGACCCTGACAGATAGCCGAACTTCTCTTGCTCAGAATCGTACTATTGAGCGATTGACATATCTCACCATTGTATACCTTCCAATGGCACTCATGGCCGTGAGTTTTAATACCCACATATCTTATCACCAAGTTAATGGAAGAAAAGTCCCTATTTGCCATTCCAACTACCCAGGGTGTCGTTCCAGACACCATGGGCAAGAGACGCTTCGCCAGCTACATTATTCTCACAGCCCTCGCCACCTTTGGCTTTGCGTACTTCGTCAAGTCAATTCTGAGGACGATCGGACGCATTTGGAACTTTCTGCTCGAGTTACCATGGATCATTCTACCGGATGGATGGCAGCGGAGAATGATTCGGCTACATGAAGGGTGGCGTAGACGCTTGGCTCTCCGGAACGAGAGAAGGGAGCGCGGAAAGTGGCTCAGGCGGATGCAGAACAAAGATTGGAGAAATCAGTGGCGGTGGGACCAGGTGGACGAGAAGGCGAAGGTGATGGCAGTGAAGGAGAAGATACTAGAGAGAAGAATGATAGGAGAGGCGATGAGGAGGAATAACTTAGCGAATAAAGAGAGAGAATATGATCCGAAACAAGAATGATTGTTCGGAGATAGGTTCCTACTATTGGTGTTAAGGGGGGTTGGAAATAAGGGCGTAGAAAATACACATCAATTCTCCATCCCTACCCATCGATCAAGAACATGTGGACCCCAAATTCATCATGAGCCCGTTTACGGAGATACCGGAGGCTACTCGCCAAACCATCAACTAACTTTTCAGAAGAGCCCAGGTATTCCATGCTAGTTTCTTCGACTGCTCCGAAGCAGTTGCCTTGCTGGCTTGCGGAAGAACTCCGCCGCCTGTTTCGCATATTCCAAATACTCAAGAAGCTTTTATACTATGAAGGTCCATTGTCCGACTGCTGGGAGGCACGTCCTTGGGCGGAAGCGCCCGATACCTTCGCGAGCGTGACCATTGATTGGATCGATTCGTTCACTCCAATCTCCAACGTACGCCTCAAAACGATTTTGTTCTGAGCGGTGTATATGCGCAAAGAGGGAGTCAGAGTCTTTACAGCCAGAACTCGGGGTGCTTCCGCCTCGTGAGTTCGACATGGGCGACCTCGCGCTTGATCTTGGATGCAGGAGGCGTTGCCCGGGCATACATACATCGTCCCTCGTCTAGAACCGGAAAGTACGTAAGTTTGTGTAATACTCATTGGCTATTGTTATGTCCCTTTCAAGCTTAGCCCCGATTGATATCACATGTTGAGCGTAAGCTGCAGAATTCCGGTGAGCTAGCCACCCTGCTATACCCCGTCTTATTGGCTATCCTGCAAGCCCCAATCTGTTCCACACCTACTTAATTCTATAAACCCAAGCCTGAGTATGTAGTTCCGCTGGGTCCGATAAGAAGTTCATATTACGGAAATTTTTGATATCACGCAGGCCTGCCTTTCACCTCTCAAATTTCGTCAACGAGCAACATTGATCAGTCGACCCCATAGAATTATACACAGACGACTCGAACACGAATCGCACCAGTCTTGATACAGAGGTCCTTCAACCCATTGTCTGCAAAGGCTGCCATGAACGCGGACGCCATCGAAGCATGTAACGCCGAATATTTCAACCTATCGGGAGCTATCTCCAAAGAAGAAACAAGGACACAGTATTGCTTAAAGCACACTGAGGAAGCATATATCATCCAGCATGCTGGGGAGAAATGTTCTTTCCCGACCTGCAATCAAGATCTTACTGCCAGAGAGAACCTTCCACAACTCTGCGAGCGTTGTAATGGTATATTCCAACAATACGGATTATGGTTGCAGAACTGCGAAGCTAGCGAAGATCTCGATCGTACACAGTTCATTGACCTGGCAGACTCGAGCTTCAGTGTTACATGCAGTGTATGTAAGATGTTGAAGCAAACTCGAGACAGGAGCTTAACGTCAGATTCAAATGGCTTGTGGTATGGTTCTGCTGGTCCCGGCTTCCCTTCTCAAACGATCCTGACAGATCCTGATGGCAACCCTTACAAAATGGACGAGAAGCATTCTCTGATATTCACCTCACTGGGCATCATCATCTCCGGAATGCCCTACTTCTTCACCCATTTGCGGCCACAGCACAACAAATCCCAGCCGTATACGTCGTGGGTCCAGATTCGGTCCTGGATTGCGTCATTTGATGCTCTTTCCAAACTCCAAGCCTCAGATTTACAGTTCGGAACTCTTCTAAGTTTAAACCCATGGTTTGTTGATGTGGACGACCGAAGACTAGTACGGATGTCCGCCAACTTGGACATCTTTCACGGCTCGCCTACGGACAATGGCGTCATATATGCTGCACTTAGCTACGTATGGGGCGGATCACAGCCAATTTTGCTTCAAAAGAACTTAATGCTTATGCAACAAGTCGGTGCTCTTGACGCCCCATGTGCCTGTTCGCAAACGATACGGGATGCCATGCTCATCTGCCGCCGTACCGGTGTCCGATATCTATGGGTAGGTTGTCTGAAGATGGAAGAAAATATCAAGGAAGCATGATGCTAACTTATGCGCGCAGGTGGATGCGCTTTGCATCCTGCAAGATGATTCACCCGAAGAGCTGTCCAAGCAAATTAACAACATGGACTCGATATACGCCAACGCTTACTTTACTATCGTCGCAGCCGATAGCACCAGCGCCCATCACGGCATTCATGGCGTCAGCATTCCCCGACATCAGCCAGAGTCCTGCACTGTCTATCTGCTTAATAAAGACTCTGTAGACCTCTGTGAGACGAGGCTATGTGTCTCTTCGGCCAAGCTTCTTGCAAATTGTACACATTGGGCCACGCGAGCGTGGACGTATCAGGAAGCGCTGCTGTCTCGGAGACTCCTCGTGTTTACTAAGGATTTGTGCTTCCTGGTCTGCCCAACAGGCCTCATTCGAGAAGATATGCTTAAGGATAACGAGCTTTCCCAGCTAGTGAAGCTCAAGGGCTATCAAAGTCTACCGTTTCTTCAACCGGACAGCCCTGATTTCGCGGACTCAGGCGTCCTATACAGGATGATCACAGCCTTCTGCAGCCGATCGCTAACCGTACCTGACGACATTATCAAAGCCTTCAGTGGTATTATGAACGCTGTCAAGGAGCAGTACGGTGAAATGAGATACGGCATTCCCTCCAAGGATATAAACTTTGCGCTTTCATGGAGGTACCACGACTTTGATGTATACTCAACCGCTTCTGTTCGGGATGAATACGTCGGAAATGTCATTCAGCATCCCGATGGACAAAGGGATGGCTTTCCTACATGGTCCTGGGCAGGCTGGCTACACGATGGTGCTAAAGTCAAGTTCCCAGGGCGGGAGCTGACCGGAAAGGTCCTAATTTACTGTGTGAGCAACTCTGGAGAGTTAGAAGTAGTGGATGGCTCCAACCCAAATCAATCATCAGAGGGAAAGTCGACCTTGAGTTCAGACCAAATGGGTGAAGAGCAAATGGCAGCCTCTGGATCGGATGAGTCAACGGGAGTTAAACCAACACCCGGGTCTAGTCAACCGAACAAAGCAGAGCTAGCTTCTGTGCCCAATCAACCGAACGAAGATGAACCAATATCCAAATCATGTCAACACAGTACGGAGGATTCGGCCTGGGTATCCAAACTGTTATCGCATCCGCTGACGGACGACGAAAAACAGTACGTCTGGCTCAAGATCGCAGGTTTTGATCTTCCCTTGGATTCAATTCTGATTCTTAAAACCCATATTCTTAGGATCTCGGTAGACACCATACCAACCGAAATACATGGTGAATGGGGCATCTATGTCCACAACTTCAACAAAGGGAAGCGCGCACATTATTCCGGGTCGAGATCGCTGTATGACCCCTTCCGATCTATCATTCATGTTAATCGGGGCTGGATGGATGCTACATGTGGCAGGCTCGAGCTTGCAGTCCTTGGTGCGGATACATCCGACCCAAAGACACTGCATTTGGAGACTATAGTCCTCGACCGAAGTGGGGACATCTGCTATAGGGTATCTGCTGTTGATCTCCGTTTTGAGGTGGCTGAAGGAGTATCCGTTGAGGAAACCCTTGCCCATATCACTGAGGACAATGATTCAGAGATTGTTATTCTCGGGTAGCCCCGGGTTGGGCTTCTAAGTTAGTGTTCCTCACTTCCCTTCACTCTTCATCACACCGGATTGAAGCGTTAATGACGTTGACTTGAATCGGAGACGCTATCCTGTCCCTTTCTCTTGGTTTCGTTGCAGACCTTCGCTGTTATGGTTCAACTTTGTGTAGCGTTAGTGATGGATTCATCAGCATTAGAGAAGTTGTCTGAATTTCGAATATTTCATATACCCCAATAGAGACATTCTTTCTGATTGTGGGTCACTTCTAGCTCGTAGAGCATCTCAACACCCCTATCGGCCTCCTTTGCATGAGCCTGCTAATCTACTCCTCCATAGCAGTCTTCACTTCGAAGCCCTCCACTCCATAGCAAATCGCTTCCGTCTAGACCTCATCAGCATCCTTCCCGCCCAAGAGGCATTTCTTCGTCATATGCGTCCGAAACCCCTTCTTCGCACGTAGATTTTTACTATTCGCGTAGTAGTTACACGACACCTTCGCCTAATAATCTAGTTATAGATAATTATCTTAACTATGTGGTGGTGGTGGTCGTCGCGGCTAGCACGATATCAAACACAAGAGATAAACACGGTGAAAGGCCCAAATTATGACCTTAAAGCACGAAATCATCATCTTAACTATGAATATTAAGAGAGGAAAGTCTCGACGGAGGGGTCAGAAGGAAAGAAACTAACCATACAAGAAGAAAGGATTATCTTGCATCAGTGGCGGGTGCTGCTGCAGGTGACTGAAGCCGGTCCAGCCATTTTGATGAGGCACACTCGTATCTAGAACCACTCGTCTGGCTGGCTCGGCAGACAGCAACTAATAGGGGTGATATCATTGCTAAGACAGGTGGTATAATGAGAAGAAATGAAAAGACATGAAGGTGCGCACACTGTCCTGTCCGACTCTCACGGAAGAGTTTTCGTCCACATCACCAGGAGTACCACCCTTAGACTCTGGTCCCCAATCCAAACCAGTTCTCCTATATCCAAGGGAAAACCGCAACAAGCCAAGGCACACCGGGAGATCCTCTCCGTAAGCCGAGTCAGTAGTAAAGCGCCGCCTATCTCTTATTCCACAGACCCTGCTGCGTCTCCCGAATCCTCCTCTCCTGCTCTCGGATCATCTCGTCCGTCTGCCCATGTCCGTTTCCCCGACTATCAATCTCCATCGGATCATCGCCCTCCTCCGCGGGCTGCGGCACATTCAATGCTGGCGCGCCCCTCCTCGGCTCATTGCTCTTGATCCCGTCCATCAATCCCGCCGCGCCACCTGCTCTCAGCTGGTTGATCGCACGGATAGTGTCAATAGCTGCATGCAACGTCCTCCTAGCGTTGAAGTTCTTCTTGACGGTTGGCAGGAGATCCTCCTCGCCTTCGCCCGTTTTGCCAAGATCCGCGATCCACGGGTGGGAGAGCGCTTCGTGGGCGGTCATGCGGGCGGCGGGGTCGACTGTAAGACAGCGGCGGATGAATTCGCGAGCGGAGAGGGATACGCCGCGCCAGTACTCGAGGGGCGTGAAGGAATAGTCTGCGACGAGAATGGCTTGCATTTCTTCGAGGTTGGAGTCGCGGTCGAAGGGCGTGTAGCCGCAGAGGAGGAAGTAGGTGATTACGCCGATGGCCCAGATGTCGCTACAATGATTAGCTACAGCACTGATAGAAGGGTTGATCTGATCTTACACAGCCTTTCCGTGCCCTGTTTTCCTAAAGATCTCGGGCGCCATGTAGCCAGGCGTTCCGCAGGTCGTGGTCAACACATGGAACTGCTCCTCATCCATAATGCGGGAGAGGCCGAAGTCGGCGATCAACAGATCGGCGTTGTCCTCTGGTGTGCGGAAAAGCAGATTCTCGGGCTTCAAATCTCGATGTACGATGCCGTGGTCGTGTAGATAAGCGACGGCAGAGAGCGTGGCGCGAATGAGGTCTGCGGCATCCGACTCGTAGTAGTTGCCTTTGCGACAGATGCGATCGAATAGCTCGCCGCCCAGAGCAAGATCGGTGACGAGGTACACTGCGACGCGATCAGGGGGACCATCTGAGGGTTCTGACGCGACGTACAATTGTTCATAGTCTCGAAGTAGTCCACCAGGGTCAGGATATTCCTGTGGCCCATGGAGACCCTCTTAAGGACGGCGATCTCGTTCCTAACCTGCCCCCACATCAGCATCCGCGCTCATGTCTGGGACTATGCCATCGCTCCTCACCATGTGCTCCCGGCCGGCCATGAGCCTCTTGTTGATCACCTTTGCGGCATAGTACCTTCCGGTATCGATGTGTACGCACTCCTTGACGACGGAGTAGCTGCCCGCGCCGAGCGTCTTTCCGGTCTTGTACCGACATGGCTGTATCTGTGCCTGTGGTTGCGGGGTATGCGCCCCTGAGCCGCCGTTCGACGCCATGGCTTGTGCGTGCGCTTATCGATGCTTGTGTGGGTGAATTGAGGGTTTAGAATGTGCTGCGTGTCGGGAGACCAGAGCTGAGAGTGTGGACGAACTTGTGTCAGCTCGATGCGGTGCCTGTCAGACAGCCTGCGCGACTGCCCCTCAGTCGCCGTTGTGGGTTGCTCGAGGGGCTGGTAAGCAGACACAAAGGGTGGATATCAAATATAAATGGGCGACAAGTGTTGCGATATGTAGAATGAGTGAAGGAGAGGGCGCCTGGTGGAACGCTGGGGTTTCGGTGCCGTCAACCGTCAGGCTGGTGGGGTGGTCGGAAATCCGGTGAGACGGCACCCCTGCTGACGCTCGGGTCGCCAAGCTGCTATTGGTCGAGCGCCAGAAATAGCGGGGCAGCGTTGACCATCGCTCTGGATCCTACTTACCAGGCCCTATCTCGACTTACTCTCCCACGGCTAGTTCTTGATAGCCTATCTCAGCGCATGAACGGCATTGAACCGTCTACCTGAATTCGTTCCGCACTGATTCATGCCAATACTTGTGCTTCACTGGTCGTAGCTAGTTTAGCTACCAAAGCCATCGCTGCAACTCATGAATCGCGGTGCACACATTGCCAAGACCGACTCAATGGTGGGAAATTTTGACTCTATCGTTTCTATGCGTCGTCACATTCCGTCATCATGCATCGTCTAGTGTATCGAGCCTGAGATCCAGCACATGTCACAGAGATAGGCGGTGGAGGTCTCTGTTCTCTGATCTGCACACCAAAGGCTACTGCTTCCTCAGCAGCCCCCTACGACTTGATCAGCAAACTGTGGCCGTCCATATCTTCAGGCTGTGGCAAGCCCATGATATCTAGGATCGTTGGAGCCACGTCACCGAGCACGCCGTCCGTCTTCTTGAGGCTCATGTTCGCCGGAGCGTTGGCCATGACGAACGGTACCTTGTTCGTCGTATGCGAGGTCTTGGGCTTGCCCTCTTCGTTCAGCATCTCTTCTGCGTTTCTACGCACTAGTCAGTTCGCAGTTTCGTCGAGTCGCTTCACTAACTTACCCGTGGTCCGCAGTCACGAACAGCACGTATCCGCTCTCTTTGCACTGTTCGTAGACCTTCTTAATAGCTTTGTCAGTCTCCGTGACACCCTCGACGGCTGCCTCGTATACACCAGTATGGCCGACCATATCCGGTGGCGCAAAGTTGTTCATGACAAACTCGAAGTTGCCCTCTTTGATGCGCTCGCACATCTTGTCCGCGACACCCATGGCGCTCATCTTGGGCTCCTTGTCGTAGGTGGCCACCTTTGGCGAAGGTATCATGTCGCGCTCCTCATTCTCAAATTGCTTCTCGACACCACCATTGAAGAAGAAGGTGACGTGCGCGTACTTCTCCGTCTCAGCAATGTGGCACTGCTTCACGCCCTGCTTCGCGAGCCACTCGGACATGACGTCATTCATGCGCTGCGGAGGGAAGGCAATGGGGAATGTGTACTTGGGGTTGTATGCGGTCATGGTGGTGATATGGATGTCCTTGGGGTACGGGAAGTCTGGCTTGGGCGAGCGATCGAAATCGCCCATGAGCTGAGTGACCTCACGGACTCGGTCGGAGCGGTAGTTGAAGAAGAACAGAGTGTCGCCATCTGCACGGATTAGTTTGCGGACAGCTAGGTACTCAGTGCGTAAATGTACCTTGTATTCTTCGCTCCTTTCCTCCAACGACGATCGGCTTGAGGAACTCGTCGTTCTCCCCGCTCTCGTACTTCGCCTTGATTGCAGCCACTGGGTCGTCGCTCTCGGTTCCCTCGCCTTGCACCAAGCCTTTCATACCAATCTCGACGCGGTCCCACCTCTTGTCGCGGTCCATGATGTAGTATCGCCCGACGATGGTGGCAATTTCTCCGGTGCCGATGTCCTTGGTGGCCTTGAGCAGCTGCTCCATGTATCGGGCAGCGGACTTGGGATCGGTATCTCGGCCGTCGCCGAAGAAGTGGATGAAGACCTTGGGGACGCCGACCTCCTTCGCGACCTTGAGGAGCTCTATCAGGTGGTTGATGTGGGAGTGGACGCCGCCATCCGAGACAAGCCCAAGCAGATGAAGCCTGCCGTTTCCGTCTTTTGCGCGCTTGAAGGATGCCTGGATGGTCTTGTTGTTCCCGAATTCGCCCTTTTTAATTGTCTGGTCGATCCTGACCACGTCCTGCCAGACGACTCGGCCGGCGCCAATATTCAGATGGCCCACCTCGCTGTTGCCCATCAAACCTTCCGGGAGGCCGACAGCGAGAGACGAAGCTTCGAGCTCGGTGTAGCCCTGGGCGGTGCTGGAGCCCTCCTTTGCGAATTCGTCCATGCATGGCGTGTCAGCGTGGAGGATAGCATTGCCCTCCTCGGGGGACTTGTCGCTGGGAATGCCCCACCCGTCAATCACAATGAGGGCGGCTTTCTGATTGACGTGCACCATTGTGAGCGGTCAATGCAGCACTTTCGAGGTTGCAGGTGAAAAGAGACAAGGTGATGTGAGAATATATGGGAAATTGGGGCCTCTCGTGAAGAGAGAGGCTGACTGCAGGAGTTCCACGGTTGCTGGGCTCGAGGGGCCGCAGCTTTCGGTTTGGCGGGGGTCCAAACTGCTCAACGAAAAGAAAAACGCGAGAACGTCACACTTCTCTCACCACAACCCGCGGCCGAGATAACGGCCAAAAACAAGCACTGGCCGCGTCCATCTCGTGATTCAATTGACACAGCAATACCACCTCCGACGCCGTCCTGCCCCATTCCGAACGTCGGGACATTGCGGCCCTGCATCCCGCGCGTTGTCTCAACACCAAGCTCCGCGACATTTACAGCTACCATCAAAGAAAAACGCGCATCATGTCTGGAGCAGCGACACCCCACGCGCCCGTCTCCGCGACCGCCTCGATGCCGCCCGTGACTCCAGGCCTGCCACCACCAGCTGCGACACCCNGCCTCCCTCCGCCAGCGACCTTCGACTTCCTGCCCGNCCTGCACAAAATCCTCAGTCGCCTCNTCNGCACGTCCGCCCAGCCGCCAGCCCCGACGCCGACGCCCGCCCAGCCGCCTGCCGATGGACCGCTCGACATCCAGCACGTATCAACCGCGGCGACCGAAGTCAAGCTCAAGCTACAAAAGGCGCGCAAGGCCGTCATGGCGTTGCCGGACATTGATCGGACGTGCGAAGATCAGGAGGAAGAAATTGCGGATCTGGAGGCGAGGATAGCGAGAGCAAAGGCATCATTACAGCAGCTGGGCCGGCCCTCGCAAGACGCAGACGACGGCGACCAGAGCATGACGGGATAATCCAGAGACAAGATGCGGCAGCCAATCGTGCGGGACTACGAGGCAGGACTATACTCAGCGTAGTTTCCTCCTAGGGCAGCGAACTGATTGCTGAGGATGATTGTCGAAAATCACGGCCTGAGCATGCACCAACTGCTCCTATTGTGCTCCCGGAGTGGAGCCTGTTTACAATCCCTCCTCACCAGCACTTTGTACACTAACAACGTCGACTTATCAACACAATAGCTCAGGTGAAGGCCACAATAGCTGGACTGAAGCGTATAGTTAAGGAAACTCCCCCGACCCAATCTTTCGCCTTATTTCAGTTCAACCGCGTATCCCTATCGGCAGGCCCGCCTTTTCTCGCTATGCCTGGAATGTCACGCACTAACAGTACGATCGAGGCAGCTCGCCCGGGTGTTGGATTGAGCGCGTCGCGGAGGATTGCCGCGTGGGAAGCAGTTGCTCGAGGCTCACCGGGACCACAACTTCGACGACATGGCAAACCGAAGCCATAAGCACTCGTAAAACACCACGCGGCCCGCTTCAATCGTTTGGCCAAGATTTCAGAAACTAGCCGCCCGCAACTCCATGTGGCGATGAAAGCAGCAGAGGAACATGCCGCGGCACTGGTGTTGTCGGGGTCCTCGACATACGCAGAACAGCTCATCATTGCCGAGTCTCTCACCGTACAAGAACGTTCGCCGGCTCTTCGAGCACTGCTGGTCAACCACGACCGAATCTGGACTGCAATCCTCCATAATTGTCTCATGGTGAGCAAGTTTCAAATGATGGACCTGCGCCGGATAAAGAAGCAGGTCAAGTATTGCAAGCTTATACTGCAGGCTGTGCGCATATGGCATACTCCCCAAGACACGTTCCCGACCTTGCGCAGGAACCCAGACTATTGCTTAAAGCTTCGTCACGTCACCGAAGTCATCGAGTTTGGTCTCGTGCAGCTCCTGACGGCACATGACGAATTCCTCTACGGAATCTGGCGGGGGACTGGATCCTTGGAACCGGAGCCTGAGCCAGACGTTCGGCAATTCGGCAGGCCTCTCGTGCCATCATTCACGGAGCTGGGAGCAACATCTACTTCTGGGGAATCCACCTTCCAGAAGGCTGCAGGCCTTTTGGATCGCTGTGTGATCTGTCTGGACGAGTACACCGACAAGCACAAGCCCTTCGAGCTCCACCTCTGCAAGCATGTCATGGGGCAAAACTGCCTCCGTCTTTGGCTAAGCTCATCCCAACACCGGGCCAACACATGCCCGTATTGTCGAACCAAACTGTGCGAGCGTCGTCGCTGGCGCCTTGAAGGCATCACTCGCATAGAGCATGCTCGGAACGCCTGGTTCCGCCTGCATCGATGCGTCCTCTTGCAAATGCTCTACACTCTGTTCTGCGTGCAAGCTCGCGTGCGCGCCTCTCGAGTCGGGAACGTCACCCAAATCCTTGGCTCTCTCGTAGACGATTACACAAACCGACTGAACTGGACCCTTGCGGTGCGCAGGCTGAACTTCTGTATCCAGCGGTGGAACAATCGGTTTGTGATGTTGAGGGCGGAGCGTGATGACGACGGGTCATACCTGATCGATGAGGAGGATATGGCAGTCGAATGGCCGGTGGAGTTGGTGCCTTTTTGAGAGGCTACTCGGTGAAGCATCGAACTGGCGCTCAAGGCGCTCTTATAAGAAAATAGTCATGCTGAATGAAAATGTGGATTGATGTAGTACTGTCGCCTGACCGTTTCTTTGTGACATGATGCTCAATATACAAAACGATAATAGCTTAGTGGTAAGCTGCCATTATGATTGATACTGGTTTACCATTTTGACCCAGAATAGGGCTAACGACGTGAAATGGGAGTGGCCCGCCCGATGTATGTGGTGCGTGGAAGCCCCGCAATATGAGCTCCGAGGGCTCGCTCGCTTGCCAATTTCACGTGGATCTTCTGACGTCATCCTAATTGTCCCTCTCGCCTACGTAGTGTGCCCACAAAAGCGAATCTCGGAGTTTCCATCAGCTATTTTTAGTAAAGTATATATCCAATACTACTGAGCAGTTTCCCATCAAACAACCATCCACCTCTGAGAGGTGTACATCTTCGATGGTCTAGTGGTCATGATTTCCGCTTGTCAAGGGTCCCAACCCTACAAGCGCGGGAGACCGGGGTTCGATTCCCCGTCGGAGAGTCTTTTTAATCTTATTTTTTTTCTCCGTTTCTTTTCCCCACCTATCTCAGTCGTCGGGATGCAGAACAGCATTGAGAAGACTTTTTTTGCGTACATTTTGTCACTTTTTACAAGAAGTGTACGACAGAGAACGTAAAGCTCCATGGCTCCGGCGATGGTTCGCTGAGGCTCGTGTCGAGGTACGCCTAGAGGGGCTGAGGAAACGTACCTCCAGGTGCACAGAGCAATGGGGGCCGAGATTGCAGTGAGCAGCTGAAGTCCAGCTTCATCGAAAACGCAGGGAGAAATGTTAGGATTTGAAAATTGAGATTCGTAAAGAATCCCGATTAGGTAAAGTGTCGTTTTAAGGACGTTCAGGGAAGCACGAGCAAGGCATCGTCAGGACAGAGTCCTCTTTTGCCTTTTTTTCTCTACACACTTCATACCTTAATTCTAGTTTCGTAGTGAGCGGTGATATGGGGAAGGTGCAATTTTTGTTCAAGTTCTTGAACGGTATTTACGTGAGGCACGAGGAAGAAAACATGCTTGCATGTGCCCGCAACCCACAGCTCCGCAGTGTCTCATGGTTCCATAAGGTTTCAGTAAGCAAGCAAGCATCTGTTCTACATTTACGAGGTAGTATAGCTTGTCTTGCGCACGTAGAGAGGGCAAGCATGTCGCAAGAACTTCCGAGGCTGCTCAGCTGAGGATACGCGTCTCCTTCCGGCGATGGCCCCCACCCTGACTCTGCGACTTCCGCCAAAGTCTTGTCCAACAGACAACTTCCCTATCTATTCCTGACCGCGACGGCCTCACGACCCGGCATCCTCAATATCTCAATAATGTTATATGACGCATTACCGATCCCCAATGACGGGAAATCCATCCGTCTTCTTACTATCAATCCCAGCCAACACCACCACAGCCTCGTGACGTGCCATCTGCATGTCGCAGCGATACAGGACGGACTGGACTACGAAGCTCTCTCGTATTTCTGGGGCAACCCCAAGGATCAAGCCACTATAACCGTTAACGGCGAATGCATCTCAGTAACAAAAACGCTAAGCTCCGCGCTCCATGCGTTACGCCATACTAGTGCTCACAGAACACTATGGGTGGATGCGGTATGCATCAATCAGAAGGATCTCCTAGAAAAGTCTTTCCAAGTTCCTCTCATGGGCTTCATATACGGACAATGCACAAGCTGCCTAATATGGCTGGGCGAAAGCGATAAAGAGAGTCGGAAGGCCTTTGATCTAGTGCGCAAAGGAACGAAAGAGTATCCGCGCGTTTTATCAAGAATCCTACGTCGACCATGGTTCACGCGCATATGGATCATTCAAGAAGTCGCGCTAGCACCTGTCGCAACCGTTCACTGCGGGCAAGACGTCATACAGTGGGATCAACTCGCAGCCGTTGCCGGACTGGTTCCCTCAATCGGGTCGGTCGTCAATCCAACCCCAGTCGAAGGGAGCTACAGGCACCTTCATCCAGCATATTACCTTCGAATACTCCATTATGCGCGACAAAGAATCAAAGATGGGGTGCTCTTTGATTTTCATCAAGCCTTGAGGAGCTTCCAGCCTTTCGATGCAACACTTCCCGTCGACAAGGTATTTGGCATCCTAAGCTTGCTCAAGGATCCAACGATCGTCCAGGTGGACTATACCCGGTCACCTCGAGAAGTGTATCAAACAGTCGCTTTAAGCATAATGAGACGCAACAAAGGCTTGGATATTTTTTTGGACTGCATTCCAAATGTAAACGGACCGCGAATCGAAAGCTTACCTTCATGGGCCCCAGACTGGTCTGTCACCGATCAGCCTTTAGATAACCCGGTCGACACTGTGACAGCATTAGAAGGATTCGATGCGAGCTCGGGGACACAGTTGACTGGCGACATTGAGGGCTACAATGGCATCCTAGCGCTGCAGGGGCATATAGTCGGCAAGATAACAGATCTTGGAACACCCATTCCATCGGTGCAAGAGTTAAGGGAGAGGTATTGGCCAGTGGGGCAAATCGTACCCAATAGCAATGCGCTGGAGTTCATCAAGGAGATCCCGGTGATATTAGATTCCTGGAAAACGGTCGTCCGTCGCACCTCTACTGGTTTCATCCGTCCACTGTCATCGAAATACGTAACCGGAGAGACTCTACACGAGGCACTTTGGCATACGCTCAATGCAACAGGAGGACCTTTTCCGGATGAAAAGTCGGACTCCGACTTCACAATTTGGATTCATTCGATTGAGCTCCTGGTCCGCATTCTCCACCGATTCGGACGGATGGCGTCGGTCCTTCCATGGTTTGTGCTATGGATCATTGCTGGTCCCTATTTCGTGTCTCACTCATTCATCCTAGCAATCGGATTCCTTCGTGGGCAGGTGTTATTTGATGCGCCGGTGTCACATGTCGACGCAAGTCGCCAAACTTGGGTAGTGGGCCGAATGGATGGCGATCTCATGGGTTTGTTTCCATGTACTAGCTTGACCAATCCAGACACGATACCATCAAGAGTGGGAGACTCAGTGGTGGTCTTTAGAGGGGCTCGCAGACCCTACATCATCAGGCGAGAAGATCAAGGGTGGAAACTGCTAGGACAGGCGTATGTACATGGAATTATGTACGGATCGGCGTACCAGGATGATAAATGTGTTGAACTCAGTCTGATATAAGAAAGTGGGGCCAGGTCTAGCAGCTAATCTTACGACGCTGTAAAGCTATTCTCCACTCTGGATCTTTTACAGCAATCGTTCTCAAAGCAGATGACGGGAGGATCGCACGCTATACGGATTTAGAATGCAGCAGAAGAATTGCAGGAGAAGAAAAGAGAAAAGATAACACAAGGAGGGGATAATCATTGTGCGAAAACGCGACAGCCTAGGATACCACGTCCCCTAGGCCAACACCCAATTCCCAATGCCATAATGAAGGTGTCAAAGTTGATTCCGTTATCACCGTTCCGAGATTCACAGACACTTCCAACCGTATTTTGAGGCCATTCCTGCAAGAAATGGTATTCGCAAATGCTCTTGTGTTCCCCCCTCCCTAGCTCATCTCCTCATCCGCTCTTTTGCACGAGCGTAGAGTGTGTACGACACTGTACTCATTCTTCCGAGGTGACCATGATCCAACGATCATCCATCCTCTCTTGACATATAGAATGGACACGACCTTCGAAAGTCGCCTCGACTTTTGTCAGCTCTGGACCCATGCTGAAGTGAGCCAACTTAGGCACACTATTAGTAAACCACAGAGCGTTGTCCAGAACGCTTTCCCGATGCTCAGGCTCGTGGTAAACAACGCGATCTTGTGAAAGAATGATGCCCAGCTCCTGCAGCTCGGGGAATATGACGTCACTCGAAGCATCGAAGTCCCGGGCCCAGTCGATGTTGCATGCGGTTCGCAGGCGCAGGAGCTTTACGCAGTGCTTGCCCAAAGAGCGTAAACTCTTCACGCTCAGTCTAGTGGGACACTGGAGGCCGAGGAAAAGTTCTCTCATCTGGGGTATCAAATGGGCGAAGTCGTCGATGACATCGTCTGTTATGTCAGGACAGTAGGGCGTCGTCCGAGGATTTCGACCGTGAAGCGCCAATTCTGTGAGTTTTGGGCAACTTTGCCCTAGGAGCAGGAGATCGTTCGAGTTGACGCGGCAGAGCTCTCCGAAGTGGATATGGAGCCTCTCCAAATTCTCATATTTGGATGCAGATGCAAGAATACTGAAGGAAGGAGGGACGTCACCGAGTTCCAGGTTCAGATGCTTGAGTCCAGGTACGATGCGGTGCAGTTGCTCTAGCCCAAAGTCTGATACACCGGTGAGGAGGCGCTCAAGGCTGGGTAAGCCGGCACTCAGAGACGTTATCCAAGTATCTTTGATAGTAGGAGCCTCGAGCGATTTTATTTTCTGGTGTCTTGATATTGCTTTGAATGCGCGCTGGGTCCACTTTGTCCCAAAGGCTCCTCGTACACGTAAGTGATGCAGTGTTGAAGGCAGATGCTCCAGAAAGGAAGCAACACCTTCCCGTGATAGGTTTTCGTCCGCAGATGTTTTCAAGATAAGGATCTTTAATTTGGGGCAATTCTGGGCTAAGACCGCGAGAAACGCGTCGGTAAGTCGGCAAGATCCCAAAGTCGCGAATCTCAATAGATTAGACTGCGCATAGTGAGAAATGGCGTCGCCTGTGTTCCAATCATCCGCGTCCACTATATCGTAGAAGTCAACCCATTCCAGGAGCGGAAATTGCAGTTTCTTGAGATCTTTATGGCACCGCGCTTCAGAGCGGTATGTATCATTTCCCAAGTCTTCGTATTCAAAAAATAAGACGTGAATGAGGTCGGCGTATACCTGAGCTCGTTTGGGATCTGTCCTGGCGATCTCCGCAAGATATCGAATGTTCGGTGAAACATGGTCTGCTTCGGGCCTGTTGTTCCACTTGCTGCCGCAGCCGAACCAGAGGAGTCGGCTAGCTTCTTTGAAAAAGGTCTTATTGACGAGCAGAGCATTGAAGAGAACGCCTTTCGTTGGCGCGGCATGTCGCAGTATGATGGCGATAATTTCAGGGAGACGGAGCGCTTGATGCATCCTGCTGGAGAAGGAATGAAGCTTGATGCGTTTTTGTTGGTCTCACTGGTAGTACGAGACTGGTTGCAGTGCTGTAGCCTGATCAATGATTCGTTCAAGGTCTTGTGCTGTGTAGTTCGCTCCTGGAGCCTAGAGTTGCGGCACTCGTGGATGACATCATACTGCCCCAATCCTACCTTGGCTTAGCGCATATTTACACCTTGCATGCCCTGACAGCACTGTGCCCACTACACAAATGCGTTCTTTTCGCAAACAACCACCTCGATTTTATGTTGCCTCACTACCAATCTTTGCAGAATTGAAGATCGAAGTGTATTTGTGGTTTCTGAAGGCTTGCAATCAGAGTAACGTATCTCCCGTATTGCCAACAACGAATGGTGGAGTTCCCGCCAACATTGATCCCTATTCCTGTAACATCTATCATGTTTTATCTGCTGAACATAGTATTGTACCGCACATGTGAAGATTCTTCAGAGACACACTTTGTTTAATCGTAGCAAGTTCTGAAATGGCAGTAAGCTTCTACAACACCTTGATGTCCATTTCGGGTGACTCACCCTCGTCCTGCCAGGGTAATTCACCACCTTTCTCACCACATTCCTATTATGGCACATCGCAACGTGCCAACATGCTTTAAAATGGGGAATTACTCAGTGAGGGCCATTTTGCTCACCAGTCGGAGATACCAAGCTCGTTTACCTTGGAGCACTCAACGGCTGCATATGCCAAGAGCATACTGTGTCACTCGCACCCTGCCGTTTCTCGCACATTTCTGCCGCTACATATCCAATCCTCAAACCACATCCACGTCCTTCCTCTGATAAGCCTCAAGCGCGATATCACCTGCGCTTCTTGGTATGTTGACTACCTTCCAGCACTCTTCTGTTCCACTCATACGGCGTACAGTGGCCATGTCAGCCGACAATCTACCTCCCGCAAAGCGCGTTTGTCGGCCAGACGACAAGACGTACCTGGAAGCTCTTCCAGAGTATGTACCTCACCTCTAGCGTGCTACATCTGCTGATTTCTGGCTCAGTATTACTGGGGAGTTTGTCTCTATAGCTGTTGGGAAAGCACGCAAAGTGTTTCATGTCCACAAGGACGTACTATGCGCCACATCGGGCTTCCTTGCTGCCGCGATGAAGAGAGAATGGATGGGTCCCGAACTTCGAGTGATCGATCTCACGGATGAGACACCTAACTCTTTCGAATCCTACGTCAAATGGCTGTACACGGGTGCGTTCGCCTTTCGAAAAGTCGAGTCTACGCCGTGCTGCAATTGGAATGCTATGGCTAGGGCATATATGCTCGGAGAGAAGTTGGTGGACGCTACGTTCCAGAACGCGGTGCTGCAGGCGTTGATCGATTACCGAGTGGAGAGGAATAGACATCCGCCCGGCTCGGCTATCAAGATCATATACGAAGGAACGACTGCTTCTTCCCCGGCCAGGAAGCTCCTAGTTGATTTCGGAGTAAGGGCAAAGAAGTATGAGGCGAAAGGTTTGAGCGACAAGACGCATCCTGAGTATGTCGAGGACTTGCTCCACATATTTCAGGCAGGCCATCCAGCACTTGCTCTCGAAGATGCGCCGTGGATCAAGACGCCGGAGATATACCGCATTCAAGAGGGGGGTTCCAAAGAAGAGGCTTCGCTTGGGGGAGCTGTTGTGGGCGCGAGCGGATCGATGGAAGAGGTTTCATGAGGGTCAGGTGTCTCAATTTGGAGTTAACGACTATGCGAAATATATTTGGGTCTCGTAAATACGAAGGCTTTGCACAGACTCATGGTTGAGGAAAACCGGATCTATTGGTACCAGATAGAGCCAATAATGACGCGTTTCTCCTCAGTTGAAGGAAATACATCGCCTCTACCATTGACATGAGTGAGGGGCCAGAACAGACACCACTGTGCTTCAGATAGCCCCGGTCTAAGATCAATGGGCATTGACTTCATGCTCAATGAGCTCTTTCTTTCACTACACACTAGTGATGGTGGTGAGCCAGAAGTTAACTTGAACCTTTTCGATGGGTGGCACCTTCCTTTCACCCCACTTCCAGCTCGTTCACACTTTATATAAAGCTCACCCGCCTTCAACCGTTACTATCTTCCTACACCACACCGTCTTGACATGCAATTTTTCGAGTAGATCTATAGTCGCCGTTCTACCACTTCCTAGTTCACGCTAGGTCGCCGCGACCTCACCATGTCGACGGAGTCATCACCCGCGAATAGCCCGAAGCTCGGCAAAGAGTACAATGGCCACAGATCAGCACTACCAAAGTATGCAGGTTCCTAATCTGACGCTTAAAGGCGCAACAGCTGCTAACGCGAAACCCTACAGCATCAGTGGAGACTTCGTGTCCGTGAACGTGGGATCTGTCGACGTGAAAGTCTTCAAGATCCATCAGAACGTGCTACGCGCCACTTCAGGTTTCTTTCGGGCTGTTGCCAAGAAGGAGTGGAGCCCCGAGCCTCGACCTATTGATCTAACGGACGAAGCACCACCAATCTTCGAATCATACGCCAAATGGTTGTACAGTGGTCAGGCTGCATTCAGAGACCTATCTTGGACTAAAGTTCAGACCTGGGACCACCTTGTGCGCTCATACATCCTTGGAGAAAAGATCATCGATCCTGCATATCAAAACGACGTCCTGCGCGCTTTCCTCAGCTACAAGATTGAGGTCAAGCAAGTCCCGCCTCTCTCCACGGTCACAATACTCTATGAAGGAACTGGCCCTGCATCACCGTTTCGGAAACTCATGGTCGATTTCTGGATCTGGTATGCGTGTTCAGCATGGGCCGATACGATAGACAAGCAAGTTGACAAATGTCATCCTGAATTTGTCAAGGACGTGCTGAAGGCAATGATAAAGCAGCGAGACTCCCTGTCAATAGCGACACAGCCGTGGCGCGTGACGCCGGAGCGACATCTTGTGAAGGAAGAGAATGTTCATGCAGCCAGTGCTGGCGAAGCATAGGCAGCCGTGGGGGAAGGACTGAACCCTTTGGGAAAGAGACAAGACGACAGTTGGTACCCGGCCCTGCTGCAAACGGTGATTACACACTAGTGTTAGTGGCGACGTTGTATCAGCGAATGTTGGTCTAAGGGCCTCGACCGTTTTCAAAGTCTGCAAGAAGTCCTCTGCAACACCTCTGGGTTCTTATGCGCAGCTCTAAAGGAAGAATGGAGGCAAGGACCCGGGCCGAGAATTATCGACCTACCCGAAGAGCATCCTCGCATATTCGAGTTCTATGTACAATGGCTATACTCAGGGCAGACGGCCTTCCGAAACATGTGAATCAGATAAAAAAGAGGACCTGGGTTGGCGTAATCTTGCCGAGTGCTACGTCTTAGGGGAGAAGATCATCGATATCACCTACCGAAACGACGTCTTGCGCACGATGTTGAAGTACTTGGGGGATTTATTAGTCCTCCCTGGCCTCCTCGTTACCAGTCCGTAAGATGATGGTTGATATCTGGGCTTGGACAGTGAGGATTAATATGGCAAAGCTTGATGATCAGCTTGATGGTTGCTGGCCAGTTTTTCATCAAGGATGCGCTCAAGGCCGTGCTGGAACTGCGGTCCTTGCCGGATCCAACAGCCAGACCCTGGGTGGTGGATCCAGATCAATACAGCGTCAAGGAGGATGAGGGCCCTGAAGCCGTTGAGTGACTGCTGGGAATGAGGTCCTCAAGCCTTGCTATCGCAATCTGAAGGTCAACAGGCAATAGACCAAGACTCACCAAAGGATACGGACCCCATCCAAGTAGCACAATCCAGCTATCCAATTCCATATTGATCTTGCTAGACTCAACCACCCCTCTCCCCAAACTCCCTCGCCCAATCCTCATACTCCTTCAATCCTTGCTTACTAACACTCGGCCGAATAGTCTGCAGACTAGCCTTAAAATCCTCAAACCTGATCGGGCGAATCTCCTCCATAGTCATATGCAGCAGTTTCTCTCCTAGCGAGCGAAGAGGCCCCATTGCCGCGTCCTTTGCCAGGGCCGTGATGTCTGAGCCAGAAAACCCTATGGGACGTTAACCATGTCTGTCCTCGAGATCCTAAAGTAAATATGATGGCCTGTGCGTACCTTCTGTCAATTCAACAAGCCGATCCAAATCCTCGTCATCAAGCTCATGTTTCTGATGACTCAACAACCTCAACACCTGACTTTTCCGCACATGATCCTCTGGCAAGGGAATGTACTGCCGTCTCACAAATCTTCGTCGAGCAGCCTCATCAATCGCCCATGGTAGATTTGTCGCAGCAAGCACAAGCACGCGACTCGCATCGCCCTTCTCCTTCTCCCTCTCGCTCTGCTCTCTGCCCGCCGCTGCCTTGGCAAGATCAGACCACTGAATCAAAAACTCCGTTTTGATGCGCCGAGTAGCTTCGTGTTCGCCGGACCCGGAGCGCGAGGAGAGAAGTGAATCGATCTCGTCGACGAAAATTATCGAGGGCGCAAGCAGTTTTGCGAGGGCGAAGAGCGCGCGGACGAGCTTCTCGGATTCGCCGAGGAATTTGGACGTTAGGCTGCTGGCAGAGATAGCGAAGAACGTGGACTGGGATTCCGTCGCTACTGCCCGCGCGAGCATAGTTTTGCCTGTTCCTGGGGGACCGAATAGTAACATCCCACGAGCGGGTTCGCGAAGACCCATGAAGAGGTCCGGTCGGAGGAAGGGGTAGACTACGGTTTCTTTGAGCGCGGACTTGGCGACTTCAAGGCCGGCTACGTCGTCCCAGTGCACTTCGTCGCCTTGAATTACTATTTCATTGAGGATTTGCTGGGTGGCTGATTTGTCGACGCCGCGAGGGAGGTTCTTCATTATCCACCGACTTCGTTCTTTCCATTCGTCTGACTCGGCACCCTCTTGCTCGGATTTCGATGCATCTGAAGTAGGTGTTGAAGGTAGGTCTGCAATTAATGTGTCTTCTTTTGCCTTGCCCTTTTTCTGCCGCGGTCGGGGCTTGTAATCGCCTTCCTCGTCATCGAGAAGCACCGGTTCTGGAACTTCTTTTCTCGCTCTTCTCCCGCGGTTCCCCATAGGTTGTGGTGGGGTCGGTGCCTGAGTCCGCCCGCTTACAGCATCTCGTCCTTGGCTAAACTTGTCTAATTCTAAGTCTGTGTATGAACGGGCAGCGGCAGAAGCAGCCAGCATTCGCGCATCTGGAGATATGACGGGATACTCTTTCCTATAAGATGGCAACGACGAAGCTGTTGGAGATGTTGGCTTGAGACGAACAGCGTCCATGGAATTGCTTTGGCTGGATTGGCGACTGACTTCCTTTCGAGGACGCTGCGGCCTGCTGCCGATTTCGACATTACCACCATTGTCCGCTGATGGGACGCTATAGGCCGTGGCCCCTGTCCCTTCTCCTGCCTTGAAGTAAAATGGAGCTGGTGCTTGGTTCGCTTCGATGTCGGTCTGCTTGGATGTCGGTTTTTCGGAGTCTATCCCGGATCCCGGCCGTTCGAACGATGGCCGGCTCGAGGCTGGTTGCTGGGGTGCTGAAGATGTTTTCGTTAGTCGAGAGGAGCTAGGCATTGGCTTGAAGCCCCAAGCTTGAGTAGCCGCTTTCGCGGCATCCGGCGGTTTCGATCTCATCGAGGAAGGCAGCTTCGTCGCCGATGACCGGCTTTCGCGACCGGGTCGCAGTGTCCTCAATAAGCGACCTTTCTTCTCAGGCGAAGGTGTCCGCGAGTCCTTTCTTCCATCGGGGGGAGCTGACAGCGATGTTACCGGTTGATTTGGCAATCTGTCCCGACTCGATGCTGTCCCAGAGCTCTTCCGCGGTGGCAACGATGGCCGTATAGGCAGAGGGGGCCGCGAAAGATCTGTGTAGTCTACCGGCGGTATCGTTCCACCTCCAAGCCAACTGGATGAACCATTTGTATCTACCGAATAAAGTGGCGGAGCGCGTGGAGGAGGCATAGGCGCGGCTGGATCGATGGTGGGTGAGGGCGAGCTAGGGTTTTCATTGGCCTCTTCGCGGCTCTGTTTCAGAGCTTCAAGTAGATCCACTCTCTCTTTGCATTGCAACTCGAGCTGACGAAGCGAGTCTACGAGGGCCCTCTCGGTTTCGGATGCGGGTCGGGTCGTCGAGGGGATGCGGTGGGCATTGTGGTAGTAGATCTGGTCGAGCGCGTTCTTCCACGATCGGAGGGCTTCTGCTTCGTTGTTCTATCAGAGTCACTGTCAGTTTCATCATAGCATTTGGGCTTCGAGAATGAGTATTCGGGTAAGGCTGACCTGGCTTTCGAAGTAGACGGCAGTGGAGCAGGCAAGGAAGGCCTCGTCGTAGGCCTTCTGTGCAGAGTTTGTGCGCATAGTCTGCACATGCGTAAAGGGCAGGAGAGAGGCCGACGTTGTGTGTCAAGACGCGCAGTCTGTGCAAAAGTGTGGTGGTGCTATGTTGCTGCGGGTAGTGTGCCTGGCTTGTGACGTAGCGTGGCTGCCATTCAGCAGCGCGATGGCTGAGCGACTGCGGGCCGAGGCGACGCGTGTTTCTTCATGGACAATCACCCGACTCTGTCATTCATATGCGAGTACACTGGTCTCGCATATGGTTTTTGAGCCCAAGCGATAGCAAATTCATGAGCAACACTCGAACGGGAGCACGAGTGATTCCAAGTCGCATTCAGATTTACGCTATGACCAGCCACCTCAAGTCTTATCGATTACGCACCTTGGCGAGCGCAAACCGCGACCCCCAATGACCGACTTTGACGCCGACGCTCCCATGACTTTTGAAACCCTATGATACACTTGTATGGTCATGGTCCATACATCGCGCGCTGAAGCAGAAATCCCAGACGCCGTCACATGGCCCTCTCTATGCCGCAGAAACCTGTATGGCTATACAATGAATCGAGATAAAGTGCCGCAGGGCCGTCGGAGGTTCCTGGGAGGATAGCATAGAAGCCTCGCCCTCGCTCTAGATACTAAATCAAAATGCGTGGCAGATCCTTTTTCCAGATACCACATGTGTCATCGTGCGTTCGTGGGAGAATATCGTATGTGCGTGGATTCGCGAAATCGAGGCTACTCCGGCGCATGCGGGCTCATTGCCTGGCAGACTTTGCGTCGCTTCGAGCAATGAAGAAGGCTTTGGCCATTTCGTAGGCAGACCTAGAGCGCAGTATTAGTGCCTGCTGCAACAGAGTATGGGGATCTGAAAACGAACCAGCAGATAGCCGTGCTAGGCATCGTGGTGATAATCCTGGGCTTCAGCCCGCGGAAGTATCCTCTGTAGCCCTCTCTTTCGTGTATAATCTTCGCTGCCTGCCATAACCCTGAGACGCTCCTCAGCTCAGCATCTGCAGCACTTCCTCGCGTCTGCAGCAGTGTCTTGATAACATCCAATGGCGTGGTAAACCCCGCGGCGAAGCCACCTGCTAGTCCGCCCGCGAAGCAATGCGTGTATGGGTCGTAGCGACCGGTGGGGTTCATCACTTTCGATATCGACTCGTATGCCATGAACTGAAGCGCCGTAAAGGGCACTGTCATACAGAGGGTGGTCGGGTAGGAGACGTAGAAGGCGCCGATGCCTTCATTCCGGAACACTTCCCGAGCGCACTGGGGAACGGACTTGTAGACGGAGCCATACAATTGCATCCGCTGCTTGATGACTGCGCGACTCAGCGGCTTGTGGCACGAGCCGGATTGGGCGACTTACCGTCGAATGGGGTCATTAATGCATCGCTGCTAATCGTGGCAGCCGCACCGCTGGCAGCTGTTTCCGGTCAGTTTTCGTTCCCAACAACCGCAGAGGTGGTTTCGCGCACCGGCTGCCAGAGGATGGTGTTCCTCGTTCCCGCCTTCGTTGCCACCGAGGGCGTGCTTCGTGGCCTCGTAGGATGCAAAGTAAACCGCATGCGCCGGACCTGGGCATGTTAGCCTCTCCCACAAAATCCATCATTTTGGCTCATGACGGACCCGCTCCCAATATTACGCTCGGCAGCCCTCTCCACAGGGTCCGGAAGCCCTCTACCCTTGATATTGTGACCATGGCGTTGGATATGCCCGTGTACATGGCAGTCGGTGAGGGGTTGACGACCTGCATCCGCGTCTGCTACCTGTCAGCTCCAGGTCGCAGGATTTTGGGTAGTCGCAGAGGAATCGGCGCACCTTCAGCAGGTCAATTGGGTACATCACCGAGTGTTCCTGTCGCGCGGTCAGAGTGTGCACGTCACCACAGTTTCGCTCCGGTATCGTACGGCAATGCCCGCAAATGCGCCCGCCAGCATATTCGCGGAAAGGGAAAAGTTTGGTGGTAAGGATTCATAGCTGCGGCTTCTGTCAGAAATGGGCTCTTCGGCGGGTTCGGGCGGGCTGGGAGCTGTACTCGTGTTCTTCTTCCACGGCAGTCCGCTCATGGGTGGCCATTAACGGACTGCGCACGGGCGATACTGATTCCAGCTTTGCGGTTTCCGATGGGACCTGATGAAGAGGGTTAGGATACAGCTTGCGGTGTGGCCGACGGAGGTTGCGATGAAGGCAGCGGTTGTGGTTCGAAAAGTCGAAGTAACTTTTGTTTGTAAAAGGTCAAGGCCTGGGCGCGTGGACCGAAAACGCCGACCGCCGTCACAAGCTCAGAAACGGAGGGATCCTTGAAGGGTTAGGTGTTAGCGATCCCGGAGGCAAAGCGGCAAAAAGATTTATTGTTGCTCGCCCTCCGGAGATGCATTTTACTCTACTGCATCATCGGAGTGTAATACTCAAAAGGCGCCGCTGCAGCCTGCAGCAGACTCGTTTTTGGCATGCTAAAAATCATGGGAGGCGCTCTGGCCGCGGAACTGCCATGCGCATCGCCGCGCACGCTCGGAGTAAGCCCCATCTCCGACGATGAGGTGGAGAAGCTGGGGCCGGCGTCCCGCTGACTGCAAGCATTTGAATCTGATAAGATCATCTCCGCGATGCCCGCTCAGCACCCCTTGTATGTCAATGCATCGGCAGCCCACCTGGACACCGCTGGTAGACCCATAGCCACGGCTGAAGATGCCCTGCATTTCCATGTTCCGCATCCGTCATACATTCTAGTACTATACATCCTGGCTGACTTAACATCTTACAAGCTCACACACGCCGCACCATCTCGAGTCCCATCATACACGTATGACGATTCAACGGATCGGCTGGTACAGCAGCGCCGTCCCAAACACAGAGCTCTGCCGTTGCACCATGCAAACCAAACTTTCCGAACGGCTAGCCACGCTGCACAACTAACATCCAAAGCTTGCCATCAACAGTCACACCTCCTGTGCCACCTTGGAAAACTGACGACGTCTCTGATGTTGGACACTCCCGACAAGTAACAGAGGAGGCGATCGAATCCCAGGCCGAACCCGCCATGAGGGACGCTCCCATACCGTCTCAGATCGAGATACCACTGCAGGGAGCCGTCCGGAGCCTGCCCGTCGGACCCGGACGGATGCTGGAGGCCATGCTCTTCCATTGACGCCAAAAGTTCCGGAAATCGGTGCTCACGCAAGGAGCCGCCAACCAGTTCGCAAAGTTCCGGCACAAGAAGATCGAAACATGCTACCGTGGGCTCACGAGCAGCTTCCCCCGTCCCCGGCGACGGAGCCATGTAGAAGGGTTTGATGTCGCGTGGGTAGTCGGTCACAAAGATTGGTCCACCTTGTCCAACTGTCTCTGCCAGGAATCGTTCATGCTCTGTCTGCAGCCCGTCTTCATGGCCAGGTGCAAAGTCGAAGTGCGCCTTGCCTTGGGCAACTGCGTCTTGCAGACGCGCAACAGCAGTGGCATAAGTGATGCGGGGCCATGGGCCGTCCACAAGTCCTTGCCACCGTCGTGCGAGGACGTTGTGAGGGATGGACGCACCATCCTCCTCGTGATTGCGTGTACGAGCTTCCAAGAGTTCTTGACCTACGTGAGAGGACTGTAAACCAAGTGCGATGGCTCGTAGCATGCCTTCCACTACATCCATAACAGCGTCAGCGTTTTCCACGAAGGCGAGCTCCGCTTCCAGCATGTAGAACTCGCTTAGGTGGCGAGCTGTATCGCTCTTTTCGGCGCGAAACGTTGGCGATAACGTCCAGACTTTGCTGACCGACTGCGCAAGCGCCTCGAGGTGGAGCTGGCTGGAAACGGTGAGATACTTTGGGGATCCGAAAAATGGCTCTTCTTGTTGATGCTGCTGTCCCACAGTCTTGGAAGGAGTTGTTGGCGCGCCCGGCGCTATGGCGAAAACCTCACCTGCACCTTCGCAGTCCGATGATGTGATGACTGGGGGATGGACTTGAATAAAGTCATTATCGGCAAAATACTTTGTGACTTCACCTATGACCTGTGACCTCAACCTCAAAAGTAAGGAGTTGAATGGAAGGCGTGACCGCAAATGCGGCAAGGTACGAAGGAATTCAGGCGTTTGGTACTTCTTTTGCAGTGGCGATGTCTGTATTTGGTAACAGGACACGATTAGCAAATGCATGATCCTTGCCGTTGAAGTTGCTGGCTCACCACAGCATCATTCTGTCCGAGGACGCGAATGCTATTGGCGTGTAGCTCGTGAGACTGCTTAGCTCCTGGAGAGGGCGTCCAACGACCTGTGATAGATACGGCAGCCCCCGTGGACAGCCTTATTGGTCCGGTCAGCGAAGAGAACGCTGTTACTGATTTTAGCAGCACTGACCCATCTGCCAATTGGGGTGTCAAGACGGCTTGTACCGCCTGGAGGGACGAGCCGTCACCTATAGCGGCAAACGCGACGCGCTTCTGCTTGCGCACGCTGCGAACGAAACCATGGACTGTTAGCGCCTCACCTGAGGCGGAGGTCGCTGCTAGGGATGCGGAGGGCGGGGTATTTCTTAGGAGAGCTGCTATGTTGCGCGGTGAGAAGGTGGAACTGCATCGACAACGAAACAGTTGTGCTGTTGGCGTGTACGACGTGGGGATCGCGCTCACACACGCAAGGCGGCGAGAGAGACGGAGTGCGCGCTCTCGAGCAAGCAACTGGCTCATCGAAGGCCTCCGACCTGCAAGCGTCCACTGAAAAAAGTGCGGTGAAGCTGTAGTGTAGCTCGAACGTCGAGACAAACTCTGAGCGTGCTTGGAGCTTGGGCCAGTAGGTGGCACGGCGCTAAAACGCTGCCGGTGACTTTTATCTACCACAGTCCAGGATTAGCCATTCCGAACCCGAGCCGTGCCCCGTCACTGGATCTGTGGCTGAAGATACTGCTTCAGGGTTGTGCCGCCTGATTGGCCGCCGCGAGCTCTGCGACCCCAAAAGCACTTTACCTTTCAATATGTACACGGGCGGCCGCCCGATTATCATAGCCGTTGACAGTCCACGCTCATCGTACACATGTCGACCCACCCAGCAAGGGCCCGTAATTGCATATGCTGGCCGGGTATGCTCGCTGAGTGCTACCCTACAACACTAGGCCTGCTCGGCGACCTGCGAGCCTATCTCTTTGCTAACATTGTCTACCTAGATCCACGCCACAAGGGCCACTTCCCTGCATACAGACTAATGTACCGGGATGATGGCTGCGATACCACCTATGTAGGATTGTCCACCCGCTTGCAGGCTCCGAGATCTCCTAGGCTCTTAAGCCATGAAGATCGCTGGCGTGGTCTAGACGATCGATCCTGCTCCATTCGGACCCATAACCAGGACGCCATGCGCTGTGCCATGAGGACGGTCCCCGCGTGTCGTTCTGCATCTCTAGCCCATGCCGGTGAACTGAGATGAAACTCACTCAAAGCCACAGCAAGGTCATACAAGCCCTTACCCGCTCCCGCGCCGTACGTACCCAAGATTGACCAAGCCTCTGCTGTACCTTGCGGCTTTCATGCTGTGGGGCGTAGTGAGCGTTTGATCTTCAGGCTTCGAACCTGCTTGCTAGCTCACGATTGCCTTATTTGGCCGTAGTAGCGGGAACAGGCGTGTCCCTAGCAAGACCATACAGGGTGTGTTTACTTAGTCTTGTTCTCTTACAGGCCTTTGATATACTGCCTCGTTCGCCCACTTCCCTTCTGCAGTTCGTCTGATATCCCACAGTTCCTCCACAGACATTCTCAAGATCTTCAGGCAACTACCATCCAATGGTCACTATTGTATTCTCTGCACAGATATCGCCTTCTTCTATTCTACTACAACAAAATGCCACCTTCAAGGCCAAAACCCTCCGAAATTGCTGCCGAAGCTAAACGCAGTTACCTTCCATGGATTTGGGAAAACTGTATCAAGGACGCTACAACCTCATACCTGTATCCCGATTCCTCAACTATAAAGATCAGCCCAGACAAACGCACAAATCAGCGAACGCGCGTGGCGGTCATGGATGGCGATCCGGTCACCTACGCCATCGGCTGGTATCAGCGGGATGCCAAAGACAACAGTTATTGGAACGGCAAACGCATCCCCGTGGTCAATTGCGCCAATGAGAAGCGTGCAGGAGGAGACTGGGAATCGGGGTTGATGGCGCCGGAGGAATGCTTTGCTCGGAGAAGCAACCTCGTTCAAGCACTCACCATGCCGTGGAACACGCAAATGGGTCGAGATGAAAGCCTCTACCCTATACCTCAGAGGGGTGGTATCTATTCCCCCGCAGTCTGTAAGTTCAAGTTTCTTTCATCGAGGTGGTTTTCTGACGCGCATGCAGTTGTCTTCCGGGGTGGGCCAGATGAGGACTACGTCCCATATCAGGAATACCAGCCATTGCCCGTCATTTCCGTCGCCCCGGTCCGAAGACCAAAGCTGGACGAGACCGGGACGCGATATTCGTTCGCGCAAGAGCAGGAACTGATGAAGGAGAAGATGCGATCGGTGCTGCGGACCGCTTCGTACTGTGGGCATAAGAATCTCGTCGTGGGTCCCTTTGGGCTCGGGCCTATCTTTCGAAACCCTGCGCGGGAAGTAGCTCGGATGTGGAGGGCGATCTTGTTTGAAGAGGAAGAATTCCGTGGCGTGTTCACTGACGTCGTGTTCGCGATCGATCCAAGCATGGTCGGACCGCCGGCAAAGGGTGGGATGACGGATGCAGACGTTTTCAGGGAAGAGCTCAACCCTTCAATCGTCTTTCCCACGCGATATGGTTGGTGAATTGGTGACAGGAGCTGAAGTGAGACACGATTCCGACAGAGGGGGACGGCATGCATGATGTCAGAGGCGGTCAGGCGGCAGCATCGGACTAGAAGGCTCGGTTATCTGAGAGTTCTGGCGTTGTGGGCTGGGAAGATCAAGAAGGGTTTTTCGGTTATGTAGCGAATCAAAAAGAACATATGGTACCCACTCGCTGGCCTCCACAATGCAATGGTAGCGCCGCGCTTATTTGGACATATATAATCATGCCGGCATGACAAATTGACACCATGTTGCTTTCTTTTTCGATATAACCCCGGTGGGAGCGGCTTGGGCATCGAAGCAGTAATTGCAAAAAGCAAGTTGAGGGCAAGACGCCGGGGCCTTGTGCCTGCCCCAGACTGTCGGATTGCACATGTGACCGGCACGTTCCTTGTGCTACGTGGCATGCTTTTTCAGGCTTTTGGCAACCGGGCAGTCAGGGTTGCGGTGAGCGCAGTTGGATCTTCACCGAGGCCTAGCTCGTATTCGCTTTGAAGCGGCTAGGCGATCCCCGCACTTACATGGCTATGCATGGCAAGCCTGAAGTAGTTCGTCTGCATAAGAAGTTGATAGGCAAGGAAGCCTGCCCGGGATGGTGACGACATTCCGCAAGCTGATGGGAACTGCAAGCATCGCTTTCTGTTTTGGGGCTTGACCACCGCAAGTGGCCTTGATCGAAGGAGCGGAAATGCTCCACTAAAGCATGGTTTGTACACACCTAGCATCTAAATTCGGAGGACTTAACAATTCTCCGGACGAACGGCTGTTTGCAGGCTTGCTTCGGTGAGTGCTTTCTGGCAACCACGAATTGCGCCGCCGTTTCCCAATGATTGTTGCAATCCCAAGTAATATTTCTGTACATAGCGCTTTCCCGTCTACCCAAAAAGTAGTGATACACTTTCTTATTGTACAGTTCGCAAAGGGTGGGGGGCCTCGAGAATCCAAGCATATTACTTTGGCACCGGCAGTTGTGGTGCAACAATCTCTCCTCCTTGTGCTTCAATTTTCTTTATAGTCTGCTCTTTTTGGTAGTTTACGACTCGCTGCTTCTTGAAATATTCGACCTGTAAATAGGCGTTAGCAACACTCTAGCCCAGCTACGCACTCGTACGTTCCAGCATCGCCTCTTTGACAATTGACAAACAAAGATTTAATGAAATTTATATGATCATTTATCCAACGTACCCAGCTATGTGCACAATTCTTCTCAAACTCCTGGTCCAGCTCGCCACATGCTTTGGTTGCCGCTGCTCTTCCATTCTTCGTATTCACGCTGTCCAGGATATTGTTTCGGTCGAGGCACTCGAAAAAGGCGTCGCGAGACTCGTAGCATTTCGCACGATTCGTTCTCGAGGGGGATTCAAAAGCGCCGCCGGACGTTTTCTTGGGACCAGATTCTTCCGTCGAGCTCCAAGGTAACCAGCCCATTGTGTTGAGGAGATGCGGATTAGCGGACGACTGAAGGCTGCAACACACGATGTTAGCAGACTCGATTCAGAAGCACGATGCGTGAGGCTTATGCGGGCATATCGAATGGGGGATACGTACGTGTTGGTGGATGTCGAACCTTTAGAGGATTTCGCGAAATGGCGTGGATGAGGACGTTAGCTTGATATGCTCAAAACATCAGCCAATCGTAGGCTTTCGGTCTCCGGAGAAATCTTTTCCCGGGATTTATGACAGGTTGAAAGCGATGCGCTCAGCCCCCAGGCTTCACCGAACACTCCTTTTACTCGCTTTCAATACGCATACACATGAACGCATAGTGAGCTTCCTCTAGGCTGATGCCTCGCCGACGCCGCCCACCACGTCCAGGCGCGCTCGCGGATCTTTCCCCGACCCGAATACTGTCGCAAATCATCGTCCTACAACTCGCATTCTACGCTTGCGCCGCTATTCTGATCATATTCACTGCTCTTGTCGCGGGAAAGGAAATTACCCCAGATCTTCTTCTGAGCTGGCGTAGCCTTCGCGGCGACACAACTGTGGGATGGACCCTGGGTCTGGTCTGGATACTTAACAGTGTTACCTGGTATGCGCCCAAGATATAACCGTCTGGGTTTGAATAGTTTATATGCTTATGACCGTACAGCGTTATCTTCATCTTGTTGCTTATAGCACGCTCCAAGCTCGTCCTTGACTTCGCGCTTACTATACACTTCATCCACCTCATCGTAACCTCCCTATACTCGCATGCGGTCCCTACGAACCTCTTTTGGTGGGCGCTCCAGATATGCAGCGCGACACTTATGACATCTTTGGGCGTTTGGGCTTGCCAATGGCGGGAACTGCGGCCCATTAATTTCGGTTCAAAGACGACTACCCGCCAGGGCAACGGTTCGATACCTGATGATGGAGTCGGCGAGACGAGAGGGAGAGGCCGTGGTAGAGGCAGAGATGGAGCTGGAGAGTACGAGATGGTTACCATGAATGAGGGAGGCTCCAGCGTTTGATGGCTCGTATCATGCATTGCCAGGCGTTAAATGCGGGTTTTAGAGCAAAGGCACAATGGGCACAGGGCAAGAACTCTTTCTGATATCGCGAGGTATTGTATTTGTACGTTTGTGTATTCGGTTCATCATTTCACTGAGAAAGGACCTTTGACTAGATACCCCGACACTTCCACAGATACTTCATTGAACAATGTCGACTGTATTCACGATTCCATTCTCCGTTTGCGCGCGTTATCGTCGACTTGAACATGTTTGAAAGCCGTTCTACTATCTTACAAAGTTATCCAGCTCGTACCGTTCCGCCGCGATGGAGGCCGCCAGGGTTTTCGCGATTATATTCGAAATATACTCCACCTTGTACTGGGCTGAAGTACTATATCGTCTGAAGTCTTCGTATATAAACTCCAACGTCAAATTCGTAGGGCGGCCACCGGACGGTCTTGGGTGAGAAATTTCGCCAAGCCTTTAGCGCGACAATGTCGGCGCTAGAGGGCTTCGGAACCTCTTGCCTCTTCACGGCCAATCTCGATTCCCTCAACAGAAGCAGAGGCTTCCCCTACCTCGACTACGCCCGGCCCCAGGGCAGGCGTAAGTCGCAACCACATGCTAACCCGACAAATAAACTAAACTGGAAGCAGGGTCGCGCGGACAGCATGGCTCCTAGGCGCGGCTTCAGCTCTCGCGCCCGTGGTGCAAGAGGCCAAACCCTGAGACGGTTCCTTCCAGTCGCAGGATCTTTCTCAGACGTCAACATGAATATTTCGACGCCACAAACAGCAGACCCCATGTTCAACTACACCGATCCGAGTCAGCTAACGAGTCAATTTGTGGCGCCCGAGCTTTTCCAACCGCTCCCTTTCTCATCCGACGGGTATCAGGAATCCGATGTTCCTTTTCCAGCAAGCTCATACCAGGGAAGCTTCAGTAACTCCTATGTGACGAGTGGGCCTGTGATCCACGAGGGTTTCATTCCAGCTCCTGGTCGTGATCAAGAAGATGATCTCACATACCCCGCATATCCTAGCGGCTATGACCATGATCTCTTCAGTCAGGACATATCGAGCTCTAGCGATAGTGACAGCGAAGCAGAGCGCAGGCTGCGCGCCGAAGAAGAGCGCATCGCGTATGAGGTCGAGGAGAGGAATGACCGGGCGGAGGATCTTGACTACTCAGCTTCCGAAGGAGAATTGGAGGATGATCCGGATGATATGATTCTCTCAGACCAAGACCTGGATGATGAAGAGCGTGGCAATACGCGCGGTCGAGGATACCGTAGGGGGAGAGGACGTGGGCGCGGTAGGCCGTCATTGCGATCAAGAGGTGGCTTCCACGGCTCTGAGTCCCGCAGACAGCGCAAATCCGGCCGGAGGGGTCTCCGCCCCGTTGCGGATCCAGGTCCGGAATTCAAAGAGCTTCAGCGGCTTGCTAACGAAGCCTATATGCGGAAAGACTACTCTACCGCAATCGATTGCGCGGAGAAAGCGATTCAGCACAATCCCGAGATATTCGCAGCGCATAACATCCTCTCCGAGGTATACGCAGCCATGGGAGAAGAGTTGAAGTCGATCCAGGCGCTCATCATCGGAGGTCCTACGAAACGCGATAAAAACTTATGGTGGCATATTATCGACCGTGTTGAGGAGGTTGACGTTCGGAAATTCCCTACCTTCACGGAGAAGAGCAAGACTCAGGTCCGTCTGAACTGTCTTAGGTCCATAATCGATCTGGACCATGAGGATTACGAGGCCCGTCTCCAGAAACTCGAGATAGAAGCCCAGCTCGGTCGCTTTGGCAAATGTGTCCATCTCTGTCGAACACTGTTAACCATCAGGCCTCATCAATATGATATCTTGAGGCAGATGGCGGTCTTGGGTACCTCGACGCCGAAACACACGCGACTACTTCTTGACAAAATTCTAACCTGCTTTGATACCTCCATGACCTATTTCACTACTCACGAGGATCCAGCGACTAGTGATTGCGATTGGACACTTATCAACATCTATCTGGATTTGTTAGACCTCGCTGGAGACTACGAGCGGGCATTGGCTCGTTTGAAGACCGTCTGTCGGTGGAAACAGAACAGACGTGATCAGGCGTACTGGGATTCCCAGCATGACGATCGGGAGTTTGACTTGGAAGACGAGCCGAGGCGAGCTACTGTGCCTGAGTTCATCAATAGCCCACGTGAAGACATGGAGTACGGAAAGACACTGCCAATGGAGATCAGGGTAAAGATGGGGGTCTTCCGCCTTAGCCAGAAAGCATCGGACAAGTCTGAAGCTATGGTGAGCTGTGGTCACTAATTTCCCTTTGCTATACTCTAACGTTGCGCAGCTCCACCTTAATATCCTCAGACCAAAGGATCACGACCCAGAAACACGTGTATCGATCTACCCGGACCTATTCCGCCAAGCTGCGAATATCCTACATGCCACAGGACACGATGAGGAAGCACTCCAATTTTACGAGCCACTATACGAGTACAAGAGGGATCAGTTGGACTTGAAGAGCATGCTGGGTCTGTATACTTGCCATAAAAATCGGGAGCAAGAGCAGAAAGCCAGCGAAATCCTCAACATACTGAAAGACTGGGCTTGGGATTCCATGGAAGAATTAACCGTACTAGCTAAATTTTTCGAAGACATTGGAATGGCTGATGAAGCAAAAAAACGCGCGGAGACTGTGTACAGAAATGGAGGAGCGTTCAGACTGAGACGAGTCGGCTTCAAAGGCTATGACGATCTTGTCCTACAGTTTCACGAGCTGAGGAAGAAGGCACGGGGCTCCCACGTACGCAGAAAGACCCGAGTCAACAAGTACATGCACAATTTGAGGCTTGCTACCGGAAAGGAAGACTCTGATGATGACGAATCCGTGGACAGACTTCCTCGAGCCAAACGCCCAGGTGACCGTCCGCGGGATGGTCTTTTCAAGAGAAAGTATAATAGACGGAATGAAAAGCCGAAATCATTCCTACCCGTCGAGCCGCGCACTGTTGAAGGTACCAGTCTGTCATCCGAATTGCTAGAACAGGGATATTTCCGAACTAAGGTGGAGAATCTGGTTGCCGAATACCCAGAGGAACTCAAAGCAGCAAGGGTCCAGCACCGCGAAATTGTTGCTAGCTTTCAACGGTTGGACGAGCTGACTTCCCTAACCGACAGCAGAGACGAGGCTGCCGTGACCGAATACATATCCATCGCCCGCGAGCTTATAGAAGAATTCTCAACCTTCGACCTGTTCTTTTCGACCAGAAAAGAAGAATTCAGAGGCTATTTCCGACGGGTCTTGGATGGTGATTTATTCAGGGAGGCCGTAATGATGGCAATTGCTGTAGCAGCAAACGAGGCCGAAGAAGGCAAAGAGCTGCCCGAGATCAAGGAGAGTCCCGACGTCATCCCCCAGCATTTCTATGGCGTCTCTTTCGACAGATGGTTCGACGCTTTTGGTCGGTATGCGCTACTCCTCGCTCACCAACAATCTCGCCGCTGCTTTAGCGTAGTACATGTGGCTCTCCAGTCAAATGTGTTCTTTAAATCGGAGATCTACCATCGCCAGCTCGAGCTGATCCGACTGGCCTGTGCTCTGGTACTGGACGATTCCTTCCAAGCCTCCTCTGCTTTGCGTTGGCTGATGCGGAATTCGCCTTACAATGGAGGATTGCTCCGAATTTACAGCGGTGCAAATCGCCTGTGTTCCCTTCCCGTCGGCTACGCAACGCATGCCGTCGCCAAACTCATGTTGAGGTATATCAAGACCTCGGATTACGCTTTGCTGCCCCGTGAGCAACGCCTGTGGTATGACTTCGGTCCTCGAAACATGGTTCAGCACAAGGTTGAGAATGTTCTCCTTACCAGCCACGTCGCACACATCAAAGGCCATGACACGGGATTGCTCATGCTATGTGGGAGTGTGCAAGCCGCCGGAGGCTCATATCTCGGGGCTTTCAACTACTATTACCGCGCATTCGCATTGGCGCCCGAGGATCCGGTCATAAATTTGTCAATTGGCGTCGCATACGCTCAACACGCGCAGAAACGCAATGCTGAGAATCGGACATATCAAACGGAGCAGGGTCTTGCCTTCATGCAACGCTACTATGACATCAGGACCAAAGACAATATCGCCATCCACTGCTCGGAAGCAGAATTCAATATCGGCCGCATATACCATATGCTGGGACTCTTCACCGAAGCGATCGCTGCTTACGAGCGCTGCATTGCCCTTAGCGACCGGGTGCAGCAGGAAGCAACCGACAAGTGCAATGACGAGAATCAGCCCACCGAAGATTTTGCCGTGGAAGCCGCGTTTGCCCTCCAGGGCATCTACATGATAAGTGGAGACTTCGAGAGCGCCCGCAAGGTGACTGAGGCACAGCTTGTCATCGAGTAGGATGTCTTCCCACATTCCGAGTTTTAAGGTACGCTACTGCGAGTTCTGGTCATCTGGGAGCTATTTTAGCGCAAGCATCTACTTCTACGGCGAGTGTTTTTCCTTCATTCCTGGGTTAGAAGGTGTTATGTGCTAGCATGCATGATCAGGGTGCCGAAACGTTGTTTTCCTTGTACACTAGTCTCTGGTGCATGGCAGTTGCCGAGTGAGGCAGGAAAAGAAAGCGGTCAGGGCGGTTACATATGGCCGTGCTTCGGAGAGATCTCAGAAAGAGTGGTCAGATTTGGGAGTTGTTCGCACACGTACGTTTGCTTCTTCTTCCGGAATCGAAAGAGCATGTCATAGCCCCACGGATACCCCAGCCGCCGAGTTACCCAGATCGATCTTCACTGCCGAAACTATATGTGCATGACCTCAAGAGGCATGAACTCGACGGGAAGACCCTTTAGTCGCTGCACAAGCTCCTCGGAGCTCTTCGGTGCTGCAGCCACTGGACTCGCTTCCAAGTCAGGTTTTCGACCTTGCTTTTCCCAAGATCGCGCGGTTCGACGCCACCATGCAGCCACGGTTACGCAGAAAGCGTTCCTGTACTACGGAATAGTTTGGAATCTTGTGCTACAGAAAGAAGTCAACATGCATGCATCATGCAATGCAGTCACAAGCGACCATGTCCAGCCCGCATCGTCGCATTGTCTTGCCGTTCTAAGGTTCCCGGACGACGAGACTGCAGGTACACTACCATTGAGCAACCAAAGATCACGGGAAGAAATGAAGGATGTGGTACGAGAATCCTGCAGTATTCACTACTACTCAAGTGCCGAGTCTTTCGCCGTCTCTCCCGCATTGCCGCCCGTGGACAACTTCAAGTTTCAGCTTTGGGGCACCCGTACCCATACCCCGACTCGCAAGTACGTAACCTGTGGCTGCGTGCTGGACCCAAACGACCATGGACCAGGCCCCTCACCAGTACAACAACGTACAACCAACAGCACCTATCCGTTCCAGCACCCCCACCTCACGTACAACCCACGCGCGTCCCAGCATCCACACCCCAGTTTCCACGTCACCAAATCGTGTACAACTACAGCCGCAGTACCCTCGTTTCAGATGAATGCAACCTCAATCCCAGACCCACAATCGCACTTCATGGTGCCCCAACCTCAGGTATGACAGAGGTTCCCAGGGTCTGCGCGCAACCTTCCACCAAGCCGGCATACTACCGCCACTTTGCCTCACCCTCACCGCCTCTCACCCAACTACCGACAGCCCCCGAAACATAGCGCGCTCGCATCTCGGGGATTAGCAAGTTTTGAAACAACCATCTAGAATGTTGTGCTCGCGCTCATAGAGTAACGCGATACACATCCGAGTGCGACGACCAGCGCATCGTCGGGACACAGCCACGACTGTGGCTAGTCACGGTAATGTGACAGCTGGTGCCTAGTAGCCTCGATGACCTGGGCCATGGAGGTGGCAACGTGACGTCTCCACGCTGGGCACCAGCGGTCCGGTCGTGGTATCGTGATGCGGCAACGGTGTTGCGTCGGTGAGATGAGTTGCACATGGATTGATCGGATGGCTGATCCTGAGGCGGGATGATGGGAGGGTGATATTGGAGGGCTACGGCTGCCGCGGGGATAGCATAGCGTGTGAGCAGCGGATAGGGGTGTTTGGGGGGATACAATGCGCGTCGACCGGGCTTGAATGGGCGATATGGAAATCTGGGTGTTTGAACGCTGGGCAGTTGATGTTGTGAGGTTCATTCAAATGTACATGTTCGAGTTAGATGTGGGAGTGAGGATCAGGGTTGCGGAGAAATGTTGTAGTCTATGTATCGCCTATGAATGTCTAATCTATACCGTCCATCTTCATCTTCTCTGTACAAAATGCAATTGTCGATGCGATGCGATGCGATGCCCCCCTATTATAAGTACGTACATTCGCCACCATACACATACTCATACACACTCCAATGTCCACCTCACTTGCTCCAAACAGCTACCCCCTAACTCCCCACCTCCCCACCTNCTTCATAGCCATTTCCCCTCCCTCCGCCAACCTTTCATCTCCCAGCACCCCCGCAAT
>JAFHBV010000300.1:0-72356 GCA_019022785.1 Pseudomonodictys pantanalensis | reverse complement strand
CCCCCCGCCCCNCNCCCCCCCCCCGCCCCCCGCGACCCCCCCCCCCCCNCCCCNCCCCCGCCCCCGCCCGCCCCCCCCCCCATGCCCATTGTGATGTCGAGCACATCGATGTTAAACGGCTCGATGGGGACGAAGTCGCTGGCGATGACTGTGAGGGTGTGGTTGTCAATGGCGAATTTGAAGTGCGTGTCGATGGCTGTGTTAACCTAATCCAGCTGTTAGTCAGGTCATCGGGGTCTAAATGATCTAAAGTTTGTAAAGACATACCAATCGGATGCGATAAGTTTTCCCTGACTCAACCGTGGCTTCGTACCGCGCGCCACCGTCTTCCCAGACATTCATCCCATTGATGAGCGCTGTATCCATGAGTGGCGGGCCAACGGCTTGCGCGTACATGTACTGCGAATCGGCGGTTTCGTGACCCCAGTCGGTGAGCATGACGGTGTCGAGCTCTTCATCGTAGTTGGCGGTGGCTGGGCCATGGATGACGATAGGCCCAAAGACACCCTCCCATGCTTGTAGTGAGTAGTGCGAGTGGTACCATGACGTGCCGTATTGAGTAGCACGCCAGGTGTAAGTATAGTTCTCGCCCGGCTGTGTATGGTCAGCGAACCTCGTGGAGGCGTTTGAGCAGCAGGGAGCTTACAGCAATTGGGCACTGAGTAATCGAGGGAACGCCATCCTCGGGGTTGGTGTAGTTCTGGCGGAGACCGTGCCAGTGGATACCAGTGCCATTGGTAGTGAGACTATTGTGGACGTGGATCTTGACGGTGTCGCCCCAGTTGGCCTCGATAGTTGGGCCAGGGACTGTGCCGTTCACGGCGAGAACGATGCGCTCTACGCCATCGGGAGCGAGTGTGACATTGGTTATTTCCAACCAGTACTAGCGTTGTTAATATAGATATCCACACACACACTTGAAGGCATCTAGGCCTGAAGCCTACCGATGTCGTCTGAATGCATTGCAACTTGCGGCGCCATGCTCAAAGTTGGTCAGACAGGAAGGGGAACGCACCTCTACCGTCACACCAGTATCAGGAACTTCGGTATAGTAATCAGTATCGATACTATAATCACACCATACACTCCGATCCCCCGCCGTGTTTCCAGCGCAGACCGCTGCAGCTGAGACAGGCGTAGACGAAGGCGTAGCAGTTGAATTCGTAGAACCCGTAGGATCTGCCTGAGGAGCGGGTATAGCAGCTACCGCCGCTACTAAAGCAAAGAATGTGGGAAGAATAGTCATTCTGAATGATAATGAAGGACTCGCAGATAAAAAGCAGAGACTGGTAGATATCACCATCAGACTTGTGGACAACGGACGATCAACTCGAGAAGCTCGATATCTATATGTTCGCAACCTCACTACTCCAAGACTCAACTTCTTCATTTGGACATCCCTTTATCTCGGACAATAGTTGAGGGCAATTGCCGAAACGGCACTTCTCACCGTGCAGAGCCACGCGTGAATACGAGTTCGCTGAGGTGTGCTTCCGCGAAATCATGCCGCTAAGGTGTGGAAACAGCTCAAGGTGACCTCCGTTGAGTCTCAATCGGGTTGCTCCCTGATGCACTGAGCCTCCGCATGACCATGACAGCCTCCCTGGGCGCTCGGAAAAAAGCAACTGCTGCGTCCATCCTACGTACGTTGACCCCACACGTCAGTTCAAGGTGGTGCACCAAGTCTATGTCCGGGGATGATGACTTGTGTCCAACAGCTAAGGTCTATTGAGGGCCAAGAGTCTGCAGGTGAAGTTGAGCAGCACGCGCCCTAGTGTTCGTCCCAACCCCCGGAATCAGGTAGCGAGGCTTGCATGGTCAGAGTTGGTGTCTGCGCCTGTTCCCTGAGTCCCCTTTTAGAAACATGGCATTCATGCATGCAGAAACGTGGAAGTATACGAATAGAGCACGGATCAACGTGTGGACGCCTCAAAGCGGCAGCTCAAGGTACCATGTCGGAGTACTGCGAGGCCTCCAGTCGAGAAGGTGTGCAGACATGGTGCTAACGAAGCTATGAGACATCAACGCGTCTGAAGGTCCTGTAATCTTGTGGCGTGACCAAATCTAGCTCTTGCACATCCCTCGTACTTAGGCGATGCTGTACTGGCGCGGCATGGGGAAGTGGGCCTGGTGGACGGAAACCAATTGGATATGAACAAGCTAGTCAGAAATCGTTGAAGGGCATCGTGATGAAATAAGACTTGTACGCTAAAAGTAGGACCGAGTAGTGTTGTTCAAAGTAGAAGTCACGATAGACCGGGAACAACGCAAAAAGGGACTTCCCAGGCTTCATTTGGAGGCATTAGGCCGATGTAGTAGAGAATGAGCATGCCAAAGCAGAGTGTTGCCGAAGAAGGCTCTTGCCAAAACATCGTGGGTCGGAATATTTCCCTCTTCTGTGTGGTCAGGTCGCCAGGGTGCAGTGTGGGGTCCGGGTCAACAAGGTGAGGCAAAGATCCAATGCCGCGTCATCGCGTATCAATCCTCCGCCGCGAGACGAACCGCGAGTCACGAATCTTCCGTAGAGACCACGACTATGGATGGTGATCGATTCGGAACGGGGCAACGAGTACCGAAAGGGATACAGAGCCGGGATTGTGTCGACGCAATCTTAGTGGCTCGTTGGTGGTTGCAGGGAACCCAGCGTCGGAACGCCAAGCTTAGGAAACAAGCATCCGGGAGGCGCTACAGAAGCAATGCAAGACGTACGTTGCGTCGTAAGCTTCAGGGCATTTGCCCCTGCGAAACGAAACAAAACGCTGCTTGGCGTTGCTTGGCGTTCGGTGATCCGCTCTGGCGAACAAAATCATAGCCTTGCAGATGGTAGAGTGGGACCGGCGATACTGGTAGGCGGACTGCACAGCTGCACGAACCCTGGAATTTGGACTATCGAATCCTGATGTCGGGGCGATGTAACTGCATTACTGCAGGTGGGGACTAAGACTCCGTGCAGGCTCAATGTTCACGGGAGTTGCCGCAAGGCAGGAATGAGGGACATGGCCGCGTGGTCGGGGCGCTCGAGGTGCCAACGGAAGTATTCGTAGGATAGGAGATAGGCAGGCCATTCGTATATCAAGTCGAGTTCTCGCGAGAGCTGATCATCGCCCATCAACTTGTGGTCTTGAAGTTTGTTGGTCTCTGCTCATTCTCTTCCATTATACTCTTCCAAGACCATGCTTTGCAAAACCTCCATCACTGCGGTGCTCGCTGCATGCGTTAACACTGTGCTCTCTGCGCAAACCAACTTCAGTCTATATGCGTATGGTACGGGTATGCCATCTGGCCTGAAGCTGTTCTACGGAGACGGTCAGTTTTGCTGAATGATGCATTGATGATGGACTCATCAAAGACAGGCCTAGCATATGTCGGTGCAAATGTCCCATCGTTCTTGTCTGAAGCAGTGAACATTACTTGTGAGTTCCTTGAGACGTTGGCTGTAAGGAGTCTCTCTCACTTACAACTGCAGTGTCCGAAACAGATGACGGCACAGAGTTCGTGGCCACACCCAATCGTACGATGAGAAGCTGGCCAGCTGCGCCTTCAATGTACATCGGCACGACCGATGGAGCGGTGAATCCAGTGGGCTTCGTCTTGGGCAACGAGTCGGTCCCTGACGGGGCCACACTGACAGGCTTCGGTTTGTATGGCGGATGGGCTTTCCACAAGGACGCGTCGTCTATCCAGATGAAGTTCATCGCTTCGCCGACGAACGATACGGGTGTTTACCTGTAAGTGCTATGGATGGAACATACAAATATGCAAGGTGATTAACACCCCGTAGAGTTAAGTGGAATGCTGGCGGAACGCTGTCGGAGAGTGATGTGCCAATTGCTTTGCGAACAATGGCGCCGGCCGCGATCTCCTCCTAGGCTGGGAGGTATCATATCATTGGATTTGGCTTTTGTCTTTGGATCTCTAGCATAGGGTGTTCGAGCAAAGCTACCTGTCTCCACTCAGGCGGCCTTCACTTGATCGATACTGTTATGTCAATCGGAGCCTTTTTCTGGGAAACGCCCCCCTTCTCGTGCTGCTCCCGTGATATATCCATGCTCTTGAAGTGCGGCCTTTCTCATTGCAGATTATGCGTCTCTTCCAATATGGCCACATGGCGGTTGCTCCATTGATGTTAAAGCGCAGCCGAGAGTCTGATCCACGGTTCCGGACAAGGGAAAACGTTGTGCCGAGCCGCGGCCGCAGCCAGGTAATTATGTGCCGCCAGAACGCGCCTCAAACCTTTCCACCACTTTACGCATTTTTCGAGAAATTTTGCCCGCTGCTCCTAGCGAGCTGAAGCTGAAGCTAATAAGTGACCGTGCCTAGAGCCGGTTTCTATCAGTGTCCCCCTCGTGTTCGCAGCAGCAAATCCCGAATCCACCTCCAAATCCAGCTCGAATCCAGGCCCCAAATTCACACATTCTGCAAGATGTCGTCGAGGAAACGAGCCGCAACCGATGACGTCGACTCCCTGCGTCTGCGCTCGCGTCAGGACTACCTGTCGAAACGAGAGGATGTCCAGCTAGCACTTTTGCGAAAACAGGTGGCCGACGAGGAGGCCGAAGTTGCCAGCGGGAAACGTTTATCGAAACGGGAGCTCGACGAGTTTGCGCGCAACCGTGAAGTCCTGCGCCTGGCTACCGAGCGGTCGAACATAGATACAGGCCTCGACGGTTTCCGACTCCCCGACCCGACCAACGACTATGCGGAATCCAAGCAGGCGGTGCTCAACAAGCGGCAGAAGGAATACAAGTCGGAGGTGGATCTATGGGAGGAAGAGGTCTCGAAGAGGGCAAGAACTGCTCAGGTGCGGAAGCCGGTCGATAAAGTACAAGCAGACGATTATGAGTTTGTGTTCGACGAGGCGACGGCGGTCAACTTCAAGCTGGATGGCGCCTGGGTGGATCCAGAGAAGCAGCGGCTGCAGGCGCAGCTGGATATGATCGAGAAGAAGGCACAGGATATAGAAGAACAGCGCAAAAAGCTGCCCATCGCTCAGTACAAGGATCAGATTCTCGCCGCCGTCGCAGACCACCAGATCCTCATCCTCCTAGGCGACACCGGTTCCGGAAAGACCACTCAGTTGACGCAATACCTCGACGAATACTTCCGAAAACAGGGCGGCGAGCCCAAGAGGATAGGCTGTACGCAGCCGCGTCGAGTTGCAGCAATGTCCGTCGCGCAACGAGTATCAGAGGAGATGGGCTGTCGTCTCGGACGCGAAGTCGGTTACTCAATCCGTTTCGAGGACAAGACAGATCCAGAAAGGACGCGAATACAGTATATGACGGATGGTGTTCTCCTCCGTCTGTTCATCAACGACCCATCCCTCTCGGGCTACTCGGCCCTCGTCATCGACGAAGCTCACGAGCGAACCCTATCAACGGATATCCTGCTCGGGCTCGTCAAGGACGTCGCCCGCTTCCGCCCAGACCTCAAGCTCATCATCGCCTCCGCCACCCTCAACGCCCAGAAGTTCTCGCGCTTCTTCGACGACGCTCCCATCTTCTCGGTGCCCGGCCGCATGTACCCTGTCGATATAATGTTCACCGAAGCGCCAGAAGCTGATCCGCTCAAAGCAGCAGTGACCACAGTCTTCCAGATCCACCTCTCACAGCCACGTGGCGATATACTCGTCTTCTTGACAGGCCAGGAAGAAATCGAAACCGCCCAGCAATACATTGAAGAAACTGCCCGCAAACTAGGCTCCAAAGCCCCCGAACTCGTCGTCTGCCCCATCTACAGCGCCCTCCCCACCGAACTCCAGTCCAAAATCTTCATACCCGCGCCTCCCGGCGGCCGCAAAGTCGTCCTCGCCACTAACATCGCCGAAACCTCCCTTACAATCGACGGCGTAACCTACGTCATCGACTCGGGCCTCACAAAAGAAAACAGCTTCAACCCCACCACCGGCCTCGCCGCCCTGCAAGTCGAGCCCTGCTCCCGCGCCTCCGCAAACCAGCGCGCAGGCCGTGCCGGACGTACGGGCCCCGGCAAAGCTTTCCGCCTCTACACAAAATACAGCTTCCTGAACGACATGGACGAATCCACAACCCCCGAGATCCTCCGCACCGATCTCACATCCACCGTGCTCCTCATGAAGAGTCTCGGAATCCACAACCTGCTCGAATTCGACTTCCTCGACGCGCCCGCCGCCTCGGGCATCGTCAAAGCGCTCGAGGACCTGTACAGCCTGGGCGCCCTCGACGCTTCGGGCCAACTCACCAAAATCGGCCGCCAGATGAGCGAGCTGCCCGTCGACCCGCGCCTCGCGAAGACGCTGCTGGCCGCAGACAGCTTCTCGTGCCTGGACGAAGTGCTCACCATCGTCGCCATGCTCGGCGAATCCGCATCGCTGTTCTTCGCGCCAAAGGACAAGAAGATCCACGCCGACGCGGCCAAGAAGCGCTTCGCGCACAAAGAAGGCGGCGACTTCATGAGCTACCTCAAAATCTTCACCTCGTGGGCCGAGGCCGAATACGACCCCCTCTGGGCAAAAGAAAACTACCTGCAGCAGCGCACGCTCACGCGCGCCCGCGACGTGCGCGACCAGCTCGAGAAACTCTGCGAGCGCATCGGCTTGTCCCCCTCCTCTGCCGGTGAGTCCGACCACGTCGCTGTCCGCAAGGCCTTCACGTCGGGCTTCTTCTCGCACGCCGCGCGCCTCAATCGCGACGGGCAGAGCTACAGGCTTGTCAAGAATAAACTCACGGTCCATCTGCATCCGAGTAGTATGTGCTACGAGCCGACGGAAAGGCCCAAGTGGTGCATTTATTACGAGCTGCAGTACACGAGTAAGGAGTTTATGAGGAGCGTTATGCCGTGTGTGCCCGAGGAGTTGGTGCAGCTTGCGCCGCATTTTTTTAAGGATAGTGATATTGAGGGCGGGGAAAAGAAGTTTGGGAAGGAGAGGAAGACGGCGAATGGGGGTGGGAGTGGGAGGGAGGGGAAGTAGGGGTGTTTGCGGTCTAGGGGGTGGGAATGGGAATGGGATTATCGAGCATGGATAGGCGCATTGGGGGGTTTTGTGTATAGTGATACCCAATTTGCATCTTGTGTTCATGAAAAGTTTACTAAAACCGAGAGGCCCTCGGGAGTTGCCAACCTGAGACCTTGGGGCATAGTACCTCTGCGTCTCGAGTCTCGCCTCTTGTTTTGCGCAAGCCATATTATTGCTGACGACCGTCATCAATCAGAATCACGTATCAGAGTGAGCTTAGCTTCGTGCAGCAGACAATTGGTATTCACTTGATACAGCTATACAAGATGCCCTATCCCCAGTCAGCGCCGCACTGCTTAACTATACAGTATATACGCAGATGCGAGGGTATGCATGCACACAAAACTTCTCACCAACCCCTACACCAGCGCCTAGCTGGACTTATTCCCACCCCCGCAAAAGCACCGCCCCTCTCCCTCCCTCTCCACATGCACCACAACATCCATCCCCCTCCCCTTAAGAAACTGCTCCGTCCGCTCCCGCACATCCTCCACATCCGCGCCAACCATCGCAATAACATGTATAACGCCCAGAATCCGCGGCTGCCGCGGCGCATGCACATGATCGTGATGATCATGATTGTGTTCATGCGCATGCTCATGGCTATGCCCGCACCCCTTGTCCTCCTTAGCATGCACCTCCGCGTGCGCGGCGCCCTCGTCTTCGAGCCAGAACTTGGGCACCGCGTAGCCGACGACGCCGCGCAAGCTACTTAGTTCTTGTAAGGTGTTGCGGATGCCGTATTCGACGTCTGCGGGGAGCGACAGCATGAGGCGCATGCCGGAGCTCTTGACGAGCGGGATGGCGGAGACGAAGATCAGCACTGCGATGATGCACGAGGCGATGGGGTCCCAGCCGGACCAGCCGTAGTACTTTGTGAGCAGGGTGGAGATAATGACGGCCACGGAGCCGAGCGCGTCGGCGAGAATGTGCAGGAAGATGCCTTGCATGTTCTCGTTTTCGTGCGAGTGGCTGTGGCTGTGGGAGTGATCGTGGCCTTCGTGGCCGCTGGTTTTGTTAGGCGTGGTTGGAGGAGGGGGATTGTGGTTGACTTACTGGTCGTGAGAATGCCCGTGGCCGTGGTGGGCGTGGCCAAAGGCCGTGAGACCGACGATGTTGACGATGAAGCCGAGGACACTGACGATTAGGAGTTCGTTTAGGCGGTGGAGTTCGTGACCTTCCCAGAGTCGCTCGAATGCATCGAAGATGATCTCAAGACTGACGAGTAGGAGGAACACACCATTGGCGAAGCCAGATAGCGTGTCTACCTTGCCATAGCCGTAGGGGAAGCGGGTGTTGGGGCGCCACTTGCTCATCACTGCCGCAGCCAAGCCGACCGCGAGCCCGGCGCAATCGAAGAGCATGTGGATGCTGTCCGTCAATAGACCTAGAGATCCACTGACGAAGCCGTAGAAGAATTGGACGACCATGAAAGCGAGGTTGAGCCTATAAAGAAGGTCAGCACACGAGCAAGACTACGTTCAAAGGCAGACTTACACCCCGAAATACGCGATCCGCCGCGAGTCCTTTTCGATGAGGATGCTGTTCATGATCGATCCCGGCGTCGTCCGTGCGATTAGGAAGGCCGATATCCTAGAGTGATTTCCATGCAGATGATGGTCGTGGTCGTGAGAATGGCTATGGCCAGCATGTGAATGTGCGTGTCCATGTGAATGATCATGGCTATGCGAGTGCGAATGAGCTCTAGCAGGGCGGGTATCGAACCAAATAGCTCCAAAAGAAAGTGCGCACGTTAAAGGAAACAGGACCAACGCCTGTCCCAGATCTGGATGCTCCCAGACTCCAAAAGCCGCCACCAAAGTAGTCCCCAATGCTAGACCACCTTTCTTCTGGCTCCTTAGAGCCGTGGGTAGCGAGAAGTATACAAGCGCCGTCGCTGATGCAACAGATAAAGTTGAGAAAAGTATTGCGATATGGGAAAGAGAAGGGGATGAAGAGATGAAACTCGAATATAAAACAGTAAAAACGGTGAGAATTCCGCCAGCTGCGAAGGTCAGGAGGGTGTCCTCATTCGTATTGACCAGAGGAGAAGAGGGCTTGGGTAGCGAGGCTCGGCCAGTGGCATTCCAGGCGTCCCGGCTCTTAGATCCAGTCATCAGAAACCACCCAGCGGATGGTAGGGGTGGCGGTATAGCCACGAGCGACACGACGAGGGCAAAATACCCTGAGAACATGCCTCGAGCATCGGCAAAGCTCAAGACATCGACCAGCATCCCTAGCAGCACCGCAACACTCGTGAATTTGCGCGTGCGTATTGTCCGTTTCGTGTTCTCCCACATTGAGTGCTTTCCGGGCTTTTGGTCAAAGCTGCCCAATCCTGCTGTCGCCGCCGCCAATAGCACCAAGGCTGTCCTCGCTCCGCCGAGCTGCATGGTCGCGTAGAAGGGTAGGAAGACGCTGAACATATTGGCTAGCACGCGCCTAGCATAGCCGGCATTCCAGGCTGCCTTTGCGTTCTCTTTGACGTCTTCCGCACTCCCAAACGACTTCCGTCTATCCAGCGGTTGCTCTGCCTTGTTTCGGATCTTGGCTACCACAGCCACCAACAGCAGTGTCGTGGCGGACAGGGTGCACGCGTGCAGTAGCTGGTCCTGGGTACCGATGATCTGAGAGTCGAGGTTCTCTCCGTCCAGAGGCGAATCGGCCGGCGCGACAGGCAATCGGCGGCCTCGGGAGACGATGCTGGGGTAGGCTAGGGAGGCAAAGATGTAGGGTAGCGGTACGAGGAGAGCGGTGAGCGCTTCTGGGAGGTCTAGCCACGAGCTTGAGCTGCCGAGCGTCAGTACTTATCCTGAAAGCATAACTGGTCTACTCACGGCGGAGGTGCCACTGGCGCCTCATGAATGGGGGAGAATCCAGATTTCCCAGCCATGGCCGTCTTTCTCGAGGGCGGTCGCCCGAGGTCGGACTCTCCCCGCGGCCTGCCCTTTGGTCTTCCACCCATGAATGGCTTGAGGGAGTACGTGGTGTCCGTGGATTTGGAATGCGCATGGCTGTGGTCATGCGCGCTGCCATTGCCCTGCGAGTATGGCGAGAGCTCCTGCCCGTACGGCTGTGCACTCATCTCGGAGCGGTAATGGCGGTGACTGCCTTTCATGGGCGAGACGCTGTTGGAAGGTGCAGCCATGGAGACCGACTGGCTCGAACCGTAGTGCGACCTCGCGGGCCCATGACTGTGGGTGTGCGACGCCGAATTCACAGGAAGCGCATACGTAGACGCCATGGGCAGCGCGCTCGGACTGGGTGCTATCGTGGAGTCGGCGCGTTCAAAGGGACAGGTTGCGCCGTACGCGGTTCCTCTTGGGCAGCCCAGCTCCCAATCCCAGAGAGGCAGGTACGAGGGGCGCGCAGGGTGAATGGAGGCGTATGGCGGGGTGCGGTGGAGGTGAAAGGCGAGGAAACGGGGCGTTCCCTCGAGGCGAATGTTTCGATAGCGGCCGCATTCAGGGGTCTCGAGTGGCAGATTGACAGGCCCGCCGATCTGGTGGCGTCCCGGTGGTACTTCCGCCTTAGTGCTGCAATTTGTCCGGCCTGTGGCTTGACCCCTCGTCTCCGCTAAACACCACGCAGCATCGTCGCCATGTCAAGTGAGCCTTTCTTCACCGACAGCTTCAAGCGGTGGTATGATGTTATCCTCCTTGCCGTGGTCGTCTTGTCGACAGTGTTCACCATCATCCTCCTCACCTTGCCTTCACAATACGACCCGTACAAGGACAAGCCGCTAAACTTCGTCAACGAGAAGGGTGGGGCCCTGGAGACGAAGCGGAAAGATGGCAAGAAGCATGTCCAATTCAAGCAAGGCCGAACGGTACAGGTAGTCGTGCTTGGAGACATCGGACGGTCGCCTCGAATGCAGTATCATGCCATTTCCCTTGCGAAGCACGGCGCAAGAGTCTTTTTGATTGGATATCAGGGTCCGTCAAAGTATGAAGCATAACCAGTTTCCCCGCTGACCATATAAAGAGTCCGAGCTGCATCCTGACGTTGCATCAAACCCATTGATCGAGATTATCCCTCTGGTTCCTGCTCCTTCATTCCTCCGCTCCAGCAGCAAGCTACTCTTCCCCATTCTCGCTCCATTGAAGGCGTTGTGGCAAGCTGGGAGTCTGTATCGAGCTTTGGGCTATCGCACTGCACCTGGGAGATGGATGCTTGTTCAGGTGAGTTGTGCACTACCGAATCTTGCTCTGTGCTAATTGTACAGAACCCACCATCTATCCCCACATTGGCTATTGCGGCCATTGTGTGCTTGGTGCGTAACACAGAGCTTGTCATCGATTGGCATAACTTTGGCTACTCCATCCTCGCTCTCAAGCTTGGGCCAACGCACCCGCTTGTAAAGATATCCTCGCTGTACGAGCGTATACTTTCGCGCTTTGCTCACCAACACATCACCGTCACCGATGCCATGGCAAGGGTTCTCAAAAGGGACTATGGAGTCACTGCGCACGCACTGCATGATCGACCGGCTGCAATATTCCGGCCGATCAACAGCCAGGAGCGAGCAAATTTTCTAGCACGACTGCCGGAGACGGCACAATATGCAAAGGATCTCACCAGCTCGTCATGGCGGCTCATTGTTAGCGCGACCTCCTGGACAGCCGACGAAGACTTTTCCCTGCTTCTCGAAGCTATGAGTACTTACTCGGCGCAAGCTACTTCCAAGGTCTATCTTCCGAAGATCGTCGCCATCATCACCGGCAAAGGGCCACTAAAGGACCATTACCTGGCCAAGATTAAGGCAATGAATCAAGAGAAGCAACTTTCAAACGTCCTCATCCAAACGGCATGGTTGACACCCGAAGACTATGCTCTACTCTTAGCGGCTGCTGATTTGGGCGTCTCTTTGCACACTTCCTCCTCTGGCGTTGATCTGCCCATGAAGGTGGTCGACATGTTTGGAGCGGGTCTGCCCGTTGTCGGCTGGGGCAAGTTCGAGGCTTGGCCAGAGCTTGTGAAGGAAGATGTCAATGGAAAGGGGTTTGAGAGTGCAGAACAGCTCGCAGAACAACTGATCAGCTTGTTTGGAAGCAAGGATGGGCTACTTCCAAAATTGAAGGAGGGTGCGATGAAGGAGAGCGAGAATCGGTGGGACGATGAGTGGGATCGAGTTGGAGGCAAGCTCTTCAGGCTTGTGTGAGATATTATCAAGATTATGCTCATATCACGTTCCGGATTAGATCTCCGCCCCTCGACGTCTTGATGTATGGTTGAGATCTCAGTGCGGACGTGCATGAGTCAGCCACTTGTGGCGCATGACTCGCGCGCCACAGAACCTCGACAAGAAATAAGTCTTTGACCTGCACCTTCCCTTCACCACAACCGCATTATGCATCTCGAGAATCGCATCTTCGTCTTTCATAAGGTATCTCTAGGAGCACGCATAATACAATGGCCGACGTGACAGAACTAAAATGCTGGCCTTGCTCGACCGAGGCGATCGATTGGTCTCCGGACGGCATCATCGCATTAGCATCAGATGAATATGTCGAGCTTATGGTGAGCTCTTTTCAGCGCCTCTCCGAAAATACGCTGACACTGTCTAGTTTCCCAACACCAAGTCTTGGGACAGAGCAGAAGATACAGTAACATGGCAACACATACCCCTTGCAGTACCATGGTTCACAAAATACGAACTGCCGGTCAAAGAGGCGGCACCAGTCCACACCTACTCTCTGGGAGAAGAGATATCGCAAAGCTCCCCGATTCACATAGCCTGGTCACCATCTGGTCTCGCAAAGCACCGAAGGTCGGCCCTTGGCGTACTCACGTCTAATCTAGTCTTCTCCATCTGGTCAGCCGACGGTAAACCTGGGGATGGGGATAGCTGGGCGCGCAGATTTGTCCTCAATGACACACTGATCGACTACTTCTCGGGAAATGCAGCGCTTGAGGAGAGCTATCTAGTCTCGAGTCCGGGGGAGAAATTGCGCCTTCGGTCACGCATTCGAGCATTTACTTGGGCTCAAGCTCTGCCGAACAAAGAAAATACAGGCATCGTCGGCACGAAGCTTACATGGGGCCAGCAAATGGTCGCCGCTTCGAATGATGATAACCAAATCATCATTCTCGTAGTCGATTCACCTACGTCCACCTTTGGTGTGGAAGAAGATTGGAATGCTGAAGTGCTCAATCACTTCACCGTCACGCCCGAAGCGGAAAACGTCTTCTCCGAGACGGGCTGCTTCGACAAGATAATTCAACAGCAACGGCACATTTCTCAGCTTGCCTGGGGCCCATGGACCCCCCGAGGTGAATGGTACCATTCGGTTCTAGTCTATGCCACCAATGAAGACGTCCGAGCTAGGGTAGTGACGTACACAGACGATACCATTGGCTTGGGCGAGGAAGTAGTATACCCAGATATCGAAATACGCAGCAAAGGACCTATGAAATGGTCTCCTCACGTCCACGACTATGACAAGCTCACGCTCTCACTCTTCGCCAAGACCGAAGTTGTCATTCTCACCATCTCGGCAAGCGACGCTACGATCCTGAACCGGAGAAGCCATGATCTCGATGGCCGCTGGGACAACATATCCGGTGTGGTATGGGATCTCGTACCAAAGGCCCCAACGCGCCTACACTTCAGCTCCCACAGCTCCACACTGTCATCCGAAACCGCAGCGCTCCAGCTCACCTCCACCGGCACAGCAGTCCTCGATTCTCCCAGCTGGCGCGAGCAACTCCACGATGACCAAGGCTTCTTCAGCGCACAAGCCGGCCTCAAAGGAAACGTGCGAACGCGAGTCTGGGGCCTCACATCATCCCCACTCGGTGACTTCGTCGCTTCATGCCATAGCATCCATCCCACAGATATGCTCGAATACGGCACGCCTAGCCTGCGTCGCTGCACAGTCGCTATCAACGGACTGCGAAGCTACCACCACATACCCCTCAACTTCCCCCAGCGCGACGTCAGCGCAGAAGGCATCGTCATCACACTACGAAAGTGGCTCGAAAACACCGTCGAAGACGCCGAGGCGCTCCCCGAATTCATCGACGAGGTTACCACAAAATTGCTGAAGACGTATCCCCCGCTACAGCCATCAACGGACGAAGATACCAGCTGGGAGAACCTATACTACGCCAACGACCTCGTCGGACTCGTCAAGCAGTTCAAGGCCGACTTGTTCTTGAGTAATCCAATGATAAGAGACAGATACACCACCCTCATCTCGCAAATCTGCACGCCCACCGCATCTACGGCTCTCACGAAAACACTCATCGCATACCGGCTGGCGGCGTTCACGAAGGCCCTCCCAGCGGCACTAGCAGAAACGTCGGCTTTCAGTGCGGAGGTACTCTCCCAGCATGGCCATCTCACCGAACTCGTGCACGCTACGGCACGGGGAGATACAGACATCGCAACGCCTATCACGGATGTATGCGACTTCTGCGATTCGGAAATTCCCTTCTCCGATCCGTTCGTAGCTACCTGCTCTAAAGGCCACAGCTTCCCCCGCTGTGGGGTCAGTTTTATCGCCATCCAGGCACCCCGTATATCAAAGTATTGTGGGTTGTGCAACATGCCGTACCTGAGCGACGAGTTTGTCATGGCACAGGAAGTGGAGAGTAGAGCTAAGTATCAAGCCGGAGGTGGTGAGGAGGGAGAGAGGAGGCGTGAGAGGGGGACCAGGGGGGATACGTATGAGGATGGGGATGAAGGGGAGAAGAGGGAGATTCCTGTTACGCTGGCTAGGTTGCTTTCCTGCGCTTGTGATGTGTGTATCTACTGTGGGGGCAAGTTCGTGGGCTGAGTCTGCGTAATCAGTACGAAAATGCTGTCCCAGAAGACAGAAGGTTTGAGTATGCCCCAGAACCTATGTGGCTTTCCACCCATCATATTGATCGCGATCTACCATGATAATCCCTTCCCATTCTACAGCCCTTTTATCAACGTTCGCCACAAAGACACCGATAGCCTGGGTGCCCACACCTCGCGTCCACCTTCCCCTCATACATCACTCCACCCTCCAGCAAGAAGACGCCATCTTTGGGGTTCTCCACATGGCAGTATGTCGTGCATACGCCTCGACGCATGTTGATGTAAACCACAGCTCGGCTGTCGCATTTTTTCGCAAGCCCAGGAGATCTAGACATTCGCTGCGACTTCACATGCATACCCAGCAATTCGCCAATCCAATCCCCTCAGCCTTCCTACCACCTATCCCTTCTCCCGTCCCGCTACTAGACCTCGACTACTGCAGGTTTTTCGTAACGACATCGACTACTGTATATTTTTCGTAACGACCCTCGGGGAAGCGCGAAGCTCCAGCACACCACCACTCACCTCGGAGTGCCCACAAAGACACTCGCTTGAACATCTGCACCACCGATACGAGCGATCAGCAAACCCCGATATCGACAGATCAGCGCAGCGCACCCCAGCCTCCAACGATCGCGCCAGCAAAGCCCTGATTGCTGCAGCTTTGTTGGGAGCGAACTGCACCTAGCTTCCCAGCACCCTGCGCTTCATCGCTCGCATCCTTTGCTCTATTTGAGCAGAGCAAAGAGGCGAAAAATACCAGAGCTGTTGCATGGGCTTGCAGGATGCTGCTGGTGAGCTGTTTCCATGGTGGTTGAGGTTGTGGCTGCGGCTGAAGTGGGGAATGTTCAAACACCAACGTCAGAGTGATGCGGGATGGTATTTTATCGAAGAAATTTACCCATCGGTCCGATTTTCGACATTGCCATGCTGCAGAAAACTGAGGCTAAGATAACACAGCTGATAACACATGTTGGCGGTCTGGCCAGACTGGAGTGTGTGTGCCCTGCAGCGGGTCTGGAGCGGAGCTGCAGCTGCAAGAGCTATTTTGTACCTAAGAGGAATGCTTGGGTGCGGTGGAGTAAGTGGGAAAGCGAAGGAATTAGGGTTAAAGTCACACTTATGGTTGAAATAATGCGCATTCAAGGTTCTAGAACGGCCGACATGCAGTCGCTAGGCTACGAGACTCATTAGCTAATTTACAGTGATTGGTTGACTACTCATGGAAGACGGGGAGACAGTTTCTGATAACTGAGAGGATGAATTACTATCCGGGAGGAGAATACTTTTGTACGCATAACCAAACAGCCAATGTCCCAGCGCATACAATCTTTGCGCATGCAAATGGGTATCTCGATTTCGATTTGCTCATTCTGATTTGAGCACTTCATTTCAGAACGAACACCATAGCGCCAATGCCATACCATAGCCATTCCCATCTCCAACCTAGTTTCGTGATATATTCATGATACAGTAATTCGTCAACCTTTCCGTCACCATTGAAACCATTTTCTCTGCATGGTATAGTGGTGCCTCACACAGTAGAACGTATTGAGGCGATAAGATAATGACTCGTCATCCACCCATCATGATGGATGATGAGTCGGGGGTGGAGTCATAGACCAGGGGTCGTGAAGTGGATCGTTCAGCCCCAGGTCTTGCAGGTGTGGATGCCGAGATCGAGGTGCTCTGCGATGGACGAAGCAAATTCCCGATCTACGTTCGAGCCGCTGGACCGTCGACGTCGTTGTTGACGGATCTGATGTTCGGCATCCATCAGACGGCCCTGGATCCAGGCGCGATACTTCTCATCCGAGCGGACAGACTCGGTGTTGAGCAGCTCGGTCAAGGTAGCCTTGATCTCTTGGTTGATTTCGCAGAGCTTGTGCGCGTCTTCGGTGTGCGGGTCGTCAAGGGTGTGTCGGTGGCCCATGCCAGGCTGTGCTGGGATGGGATCGGTAGGAGAAGGGTATGTCGATGTATAACCAGGCTCGGCGGACCAGGCCGAGGCGTATGAAGGTCGATAGGAGGTGGGTGAGGCCGAACAGGACTGGTATTCGGGAGTTGGGGCAGTCATTGGGGCCGTGGACGGGATGTTGAGGGATAGTCGTCGACGGAGGACTTCCTGTTGCGACGACAAAAGCATGTACTTTTGCATGGAGTCGTCCTGAGGTGCTTGTTAGCAAGGCTCGCAGGCCGAATGAACAGTAGGCAGCTACTCACACTAGCCATCGAAGCCATGGAGTATCTAGTGGGTGGCGCCATTGCCTGTGCTTAGATGTGTATTGATCTTCCGGAGCTCGAGCAATAGCTTGACTTGGATGTTCGAGGCCTCAGAGGATGCTGTGAGAAGGCAGTGCTGAGCGGGATGCGGGGGCTATCTATAGTTGCTGATTGCTCGCAAGTCGTAAGGCGCCGAAGGAAACGGAATGGCTTGGGCCACAGAACGTGAGCTAGAACTCTGGGTATCGATTGCGCTGCTGCAGAGCGTGCGGAGGTGCGGGCAATGGTTCTGTGCTGCAATTGGCGGGCTGTGTAAGCCGGTAGTGTGATATCAGGAGAGGCCGGTGAGGTGGTGTTACTGTATGGACCGACACGAAAGCTCAGGGTATTTGTATGTAACAGGAACTGACTGGCAGAAGAACGTCGGAGTGTGTCGAGGTGATAATTCGGCAGTTGCAAAGAGCGAAAAGGGAGCCGCCTGGGGCCCTTTTATCATGGCTCGTAGAGATGGGCATTCTTCTTTACCAAAGAGGCCATGACGTGAAGCCGCGAAACAGCCCTAGTGGGGAGGCGCATGGCTGAATCCGGCTCGGGTCCCCCTCCTCGGAGCGCTTTGAGTAACGGCCTTGCAAACGGGGCTCAACGCCTTCAAAAGTGGGCGGCACGGGAGGCCCAGCAAAATGTTGGACGGTGATTTGGGGGAGCGGAGCAGCGCTGACGATCAGTTACTTCGAGTTGACGTGCGAAACCCGCCAAGCGCCATCACGTCACCTGTGCCAGGGCTCGCCGCACGTCTCAGATCAGGATGCAGCGCAGCATCGCGATCGTGCTACCACTTGGTAGACTGCAGCCCAAGCGCGCTAGCAACCAAGAGTCTTGTTCCTGAAAATCTTGTGGTGTTGTGACGGCGGCAGTACCTGCATTGCATACACCTACCGCTGTTCCGAGGAGCTGTCTTTCCTATTCTCTCCGATACACCTACACTCGCATGATGAAAAAAGACGTACAGCAGATCCCCACCACCATAAGAAAACCGCAGAGGAATCTCTGTGACAAGCGATGACGTCCATCTGGAATACTATTGTGATCCGCGCCTTAAGGAATGTTTGAGGCTCCAGCGACTCTGTCAGACGGTCGACGTCACTGGGCCCCTGCTCACCGAGACCAACTTCGACTGTTACCCCAATCGAAACGCCTCACAGATTGCTTATTTGGGTAAGGCTGTGGCTCTGACGAAGATCGTCCTGGCTGTACTCAGAACTTGATTGATCCTCTGCCGTCACCGCCACAGCAATGGGGAAAAATAGAAACAGGGTTTCCAGCTTGTTGCGTGGCTTTTGTCGCCGCTGTTTTGCCCTGCCTTTCTGACGTCTGCCGCACGCGCAAGTTTCGACCGCTTATCCCGGCAACAAAGGTGCGTGACCCTACATCTTGACCCTTGTCGCTGGCCAGCCCATTCGTTTCACCTCCTTTCTAGAAAAGCTTGGGACCGGGTTCCAGGTCTCCCGTCGGGGACGTCATGAATGTACGGAGCATCCACGTGGGACGAGACGTTGCTTCTTCCGGAGCCTAGAATTCTCCAGCAATCACATAGGCACAGACCCTTCGTGTGTTACATCCCCGGGACAGAGCATCGTTTGATCCGGTCCGCTGGCGAAGAATATGCCCAACATCATACGTAGCCCTTACGCTGATCGCAGAATCTCTCTTCCACGCCGCCGAGAAACTAAAGAGGCCACGTAGGACTTGAAGCAGGCCATTCCGTGCGAGGACCTAACATGGCCCTAAATTCGTCGGAGGGACATGCGCAAATTTGATCATATTGTCAAGTCTCTAGGGACTGGGTCGGTCGTAGGAGCGTCAATAGGAGGACTAGGTTGAGAAAATATAGGGCGCTGAAAGCCCTGTCTCCACGTTATATTCTTGTGTCCAACTTCTCTAAGGAGAAGTGTAGGCATTCCCCTTCTCCTGCGCTGAGGTATCTCCCCAATACCGTCATCACCATACGTAAAGTACAAGCAGATGACATTGGATTGTGTAGTTCGTCAATGGCAACTATTAGCGATGGCCCGGACTGACTCCAGTAACGGTGACAAGGATGAAGGATCGTGAGGTTCCGCGGCGGCCATCTCTGTCTTCAGACCGCGGGCATGTCTGGGTACAATAAGGTATGCACCATAAGGTGCGCCGTGTCTGCGCTCCTACATGAAATGGTAAGACATCCGGTGTAATCCGAAATGATGTAGCACTGCTCGGGTACCCTTCAAGAGTCCCGTGGACACATCGTTTGCCTGCTCTTTTCCAGGTGTTGGTGCCTTGAGGTGTAAGATGCGGCGTAAGTCTGTCATCATTCTTGCGCAGCGATGCGTCCGCTCCAGAAACCCTTGCCGTAGCTGACAAGGATCTCCTCGCCTTTCGCAATGCCCTTTACTCTTTTCCCACTCTTGCCAGCTGTTAACACGAAGACACCCATCCTCTTTTCCACTTTGCCATTACCGATATCCACGTAAAGGTCTCGAAACTCTGCGTTTGGGCCGGTCGACACTCCTCGGAAGTCGTTGATGAAGCGGGCTTCGTTGCCCATCTTGGAAGCGTCAACTCCGATACCATGCTCGCGGTCGAGGGACAAATCGTAGTCCGAGGTCGGGTCAATGTCGGTATGGTCATGGACGTAGCCTAGGTATGGCAGGATGAAAGAGTCAGGCGGCAGATGCTGGTTGGCAAAGAGACCATGTTGGCCATTTGCAGGATGCGAGGCAGTGGCGATGGATGTGACCTTAACATTCGAATATGGACCGGCTGTCTTGTGAGCGTGTTCGCCCTGTGGTAAGTCTGCTCCAGGACAGATGAGCGTCTTGAGTAGATCAGGTTGGAGCTTTTTGGAGTAGGACGGAGCATGTAGGTAAACAGTGCTGGAAGGCCAGCCCTTTGGCACCCCGTGCCCTCTCGATTGCGGCATAGTAGGTCTCGGAAGGATATTATCATATGGGACGCAGGCAGCTCCTTTGATGTAGGAAAACAGCTACCCTGGCGGTAGACCTGAAAATTAGTGCAGACCTCTAATGGCCTGATGTAGTGGAGGAGTTGATGAGTGGCTTCGTGTGCTGGCATACGCTGTGCGTCTCGAGACGATTGTCGGGAGATACAACTGCTCGGTCGCAACTCGGGTGTGCGAGTTACTTCGGTATGGAGCAAATGAACCAGGGATCGAAGTGTAAACGACAAAGCAGAGATGTCTGACGTTGGGAAGCTGTGGTCGATGGCATCTAGATGTTGAGAGTGATAGGTACTTGCTGTTTTGTGTTTAGTGGGGCAGAGGTTCTTCCTTCCCCGCCAGTTTTTCGCTCAAGGCAAGAGAAATTTGTACCTGCGCTCCAACACTTAGCATCTCTTCTTCGACGAAATCATCAATGGAGAACCTTCGAGGGATGCAGACCTTGGATCAGAAAGGAGTGATGGAAGAGGAGGGAATCACAACACCCTGGAGTTGGTGTGGGTCTCCTTTGCGGCTCCTGAGCTCCTGAGCTACCGCCGCCATTCACGGCAAGACCTCGTGTGCGCGACGCGATGTTTTGCGGCTACGGATATGTTTTCCAAGGTTGGCCTATTGATGCATGGAATTCGAGACCGATGTTTTGTGCGTGGCGCTGCGCTAGAGGGTACCGTCTCTGCGACGCGAAATGAAGCCGCGCACACACAACGGTGCGGCACCGGGATGCATCCTGCAAGTCAGTCGATTGTTGATGAGCTATTTTGAGCAAAAGAGCAAATCGAAACGATCGGTCAGCGATCGAGAGAAGTCCTTCGGTAGCTGAGGACTGTGGGACTTCTAGACCACGGCGTCTAGCTCTCGACATGAGCCATCAAAGTTTTCGGTGACATCCGAGACAGCTCTTCACAGCTTTTGCAAACCCAAAATCGCGGAGGGTGTTCGCCACCCGTAAAACGCCTGCCGTATCTTCGATGCTAGTGGATGGTCCAGATGCAGGAACCCGTGCGTTCTCTGCGAATAATCCTTCACGACCTGACCATCAGCAAACGTCTCCACCTCGAATTTCGGAGGTGAGCTTCTGTTTTTGTCGCTCTTCGTTAGCACCTGGGCGGTTATTTTTGCTATGCGCGACGGGGGCTCGACGCTTGTGTGAGAGATCCCGTCTCCCCACCACCATCCGGCTGTCTGTCAGGACTTGGCTTCAATGCCGTGGCAGTTGACGGCGCAGAGGGACAAGGCGCTGGTGTCCTTGACTTGTTGATGGCTTAAGAACCGGGTAATACTCCTTGTATATGGCCCAATTCTCCGCGATTGGGAGCCTCATCATCTATTCAGCAGCAGCAGCAGCAGCAGCAGCAGCAGCAGCAGCAGCAGCATCACGCAACAGCTGCAGTCTCCGCTCAGGCGGTGTACAAACATTATTGAAGAACAAAACACCACTTTGGTTAGGCCAGCGGTTGTGCACGCGGTTCCTGGGGACAACCCCTTGCACTAATCTCGGCCAGGACCAAAAAGGCAACGCGTGGACAGCGAACGAGTTCACAAGTGTTGAGGCTGCATGGATCCTTGGCAAGGAATTATTGGTTTGTCAATTTCGTTTCCCTCCGCTCTGCCTGCTTTGATAGGTAGCGTAAGCTTCCATCAATAAACAGCTCTGATAGCCGGCCTGTCATAGCTCCCCGCTATCAGCCCTCGACCCCGGCCCCTTTTCCGTATCGTCAGACTCAACCTCCATCGGCGCCACTGCATGGCCAAGGCTACCCGAATGGAGGTACACGAGTGCAACATGGCAAACCCCCCTGCCATGGCAACTTGGATGGGCTTGGCTAGCCACGCCGAAGGCACCATGGATATAAAAGAGCCCTCCCAGTTTTCACCTGCTTTTCTTTCCTCACCACGCACTCGCTATACTAATACACCGGTCTATTCGCCGATTTCACTCGTTACCAGCGACCTCTACGCCAGATACCTAATACCAACGCAAATAATCCCCCAACAATCAAAATGAAGTCCTTCGGTGCTATCGCTGCCCTCGTGGGTGCCGCCAACGCTATGGCGTACAACTACACTACCCCGAGCTATACTCCTGCTCCCCCGGTCTATGCGACTACTACCGTCTCTGAGTGTATGTTGAAGCAGTAGGACTGGATTCAAGGAAGGTTGCTAACAATTTTCAGATACCACCGTCTGCAATGGCCCGACTGAGATCCCCATTGGACCTTCCTCCACCATCACCGTGACGGAGTCCACCACCCTCACCATCACCAACTGCCCGTGCACCATCACCTACCCAGTCAGCACCCCCGCCTACACTCCCCCGGCCCCGGTGTACCCGACCAGCAGCCCAGCTCCTTACTACCCGCCTGGCAACGGCTCCACGCCTGTTGCCCCAGCTCCTACTGGCACCACCCCCGTCTACACCCCGTCCGGTACTCCTACTCCTTCTGAGTTCCCTGGTGCTGCTGGCAAGGCTGGTCTCTCCGTCCTCGCCATTGCTGGTGCCGTCGCTGCTTTCTTGTAAGCGACGCGTCCATGAAGAGTTTCGTAGTGCTCGGCTTGCCGGGCATCTCGAGCTCTTCTGGATGAGCCGGGTTTCCTGGGGAACGGATTGGATTCTCTCATGGTTTACGACTTTCTTGCCCGTCCTCACGATCCATCATTGGGATGACGGAGTTCAGGGAGGTTCGCCAAATCCATGCCATCCGCGCGACTTGTCGCAGCAGCATTTCGATTGTACAATTTAATATTTACGCTTGGTCGAAGGGCTCCTGCCAAACCCAAAGCTCATGGAGGAAACTTAGTGTGTTGGTCTGGCGGTTTTTTCTGTGTTCATAGACTTCTCTGGCGCTTTGAGGAAGAGTCGGCAAGATAATTGACACGGTTTCCGTCGCTATAGCTCTCTTTTTCGATCCTGGGCTCATGAGTGTGCTTCGTCTCTTCGGTTCTTGCCTCGCGGAGGTACATATTGATGTCGGAGTCTAATGATACCAATGTTACAGGTTTGGAAGAAATGCTATTCTATTAGAATTACGCTCACTTCTTGCTTGCTGTGATGTTGACCTCTGAACGCAGATACTGAGATCTTGACGTCGCGTGATCATCACCCTCCAGCGATCACAGTACGAAACTAGCATGACAGCTGAAACTCAACGGTGTCAGACGAGGATCTTCCTAAGACGGTGCGAACTGGCGAGGAGACAGCTCGGGGGCCTGTGTTTACCCCGACGTGCGAAATTAAACGCCACTGCTCGTCTGTGCGCCCTTATCACGGCCTGAGGCGCCCACGCGTCCACCCGCCCTCGCGCCAGGCGTCATTTTCGATATCGAGGCCCGACGCCTCGGTGCTTACAACCTTGTCAAGAGCCGGCGCAAACGATCAGGCGATGTCGAAGCGGGTGCGTGATAAACACACAACGAGGGTTTTTGTTGCATGGTGCAAGGGATGGATGTGTGAACGGTTCGGCGCGGCCGTGGTTCTCTGATAGCAGGAAGATATTGCTTTGACGAGGTTATTGGCAGAGAGCTTGTGGCTGATAGTGAAGTCCAGCCAAACTCTGGTTCCAATACTCCATGCATAATCGAACAACACACCGATCGCGCCTCGCTCGGGATCCCGCGCCCTCAGCTTCAGCACAAATTTTTCCAGAGCTTTCTATGATCTCAGCGGCTTTGTCGCAATCTCGCTGTCGTGTTCTCCAAGGCCTTTCAAGACCGTGTGCTACGAGCCGTCCGTCTGGGTTGCTGGGCGTCAAACGGTCTGTTTCATGTTTGAATTGAACCTTGAGGAGCATGAGAATCTCCTGAGGTTCATGATTTTCCGACTTCCTCGTGTTCTTGCCGCTTGAGCCTTGCTTTGTTTGAGTTTTTTTTTCGTGTGACGAGCGCAAGTCTGGATGCATGCCGTGTCGCGTGGCACCGCTGGATGCGAGGAGGCGCGTATTGTTATGCTGCATTTGTGTACGGAGTACAAACACCAGGAAAGTTTTCGATACGCAGTACACAGCAAGGAGGTCGCAGGATTGAGAATAGGGATTGGGATGGCGCCGGTCTGCATCCTTCGCGCTCTTCACCTTGTCTTCAGCATGCCATGTTGATGTTGGCTCGATGCGCGGTACCTGCGTCAGGGTTAGTTGACCGATGTCGTCGCACTCCTTCACCAATCTGCTCAATTCTTCCCGCCCAGATGCTACTCGTAAAGCAGCTTTTGGATGAACAGTTTTTTTTTATGTTCAACCACTCGAGTGCTTACATATTATTTTCGTATTCGGCTTCCTGTTTGGTAGATCAACCGACTTACCCTCCAAAGGAATCTAGCGAGCTTCTGATGCGCTCCGACTTTTGAGAAACTCGTAGCTACTCCCTTATGAGATCACAAGATGTCGTCCATACGAGGTTCGATTAGAGGTAGTCTGTCGTCAATAGAAGGTTACGCCCTCTCGTGCGGAAGGATTCCGTAGATTGCTCTTCCCAAGGTTCCGACAGCGGAATCCTTACCCCACACTTCTCAACCATGCTCGGTACATGATGGAGCTCAAGATGGAGCTTCACAGGCTTTGTTGCTCTTATCCTCACTCATCTCCCCTCGTGAGAATTGAAATCGCGCAACGATGTCGGTCCAGAAAGTCGCCCTGATTACCGCCAGCTCAGCAGGTCTGGGGGCTCAAATTGCGCGCGTCTTTGCGCCAGACTTCCGAGTTGTACGTCCTCAAACCCATGCTTCCCTTTAAAATATACGTACCGACAGCAATTGTATACCCCCTAACACACCACAGGTAATAAATTACTCTGCCAACGCCTCCCGCGCGCAATCGCTCGTCGACGAACTCACCAAAATCCCTTCCACCCACTCCAACCCTTCAACTCCACGCTTCCATATCCTCCAAGCCGATGTCTCTTCGAAACCCTCAGTCGAGAACCTCGTCAAGGAAACACTATCCGCAATGGGTCGTCTAGACGTCGTCGTCTCAAACGCAGGCTGGACACGCATGACCAACTTCCTCAACATTGACGAAGGCGTCATCGAAGAGGACTGGGACAGATGTTTCGTCATGAACGTCAAGACCCATCTTTGGCTTGCCTACGCTGCAAAAGACGCGTTAGCAGAGACCGAAGGAACATTTATCACAACGGCGAGTGTAGCGGGTGTTAAGCCCTCGGGGTCCAGTCTCCCGTACGCTGTTACGAAGGCGGCGCAGATCCATCTGGCAAAGGGGCTGGCGGTTATCCTGGCGCCCAAGATTAGGGTCAATACTGTGAGCCCCGGGCTCATGTTGACGGAGTGGGGCATGAAGTTTCCGGAGAGTAAGCGGGAGGCGGCGAAGAACAATACCAAGTTGAAGAGGCTGGCAACGGTGGAGGATGTTGCTGATCAGGTTAGGACGTTGGCGTTGAGTCGGAGTGCGACGGGGCAGAATTTGTGTATTGATGGGGGATCGTCTCTATAAGGTAGTATCGGATTCTAGGTATGGCAATTGAAGCGATGCGGAAATGGCTTGTGGATTCGAATGCCATTCTGGAACCGAGCGACGATGCTATTGCTGCTTTGCTGTGCATGTCACCGTTCGTTTCTCTGTCGGAATTCCTGGGAGCCACAAGGGCGTGCGTCGACGCCTTGGATCGTGGAATAGGCCCACGTGGTGCGCTAACCACGCACGTCCACCACCTGGATGGCAGACCGCGATCAAACACAGTAGTAGATGGGATATGAGAATGCTCATATCGTGGTAGGGAGTTGAGCCAAATCGTGATGCGAAGGTGTAGGCCTCCCGGGCAAGGAAGGAGCGACCCATCAGACTCTTAGTGTCCCATGGTATGGAGCTGGCATTTGATGTGAGACCAAATGGAAACAATGCCCCTTCCTTCCTGATTAGGCAACTCCGGAAACCTGTTGAAGACTGTAGCTGATTCACTCGACCTATGGTGTTGAGGTTCGACATCTGTCACCCTTGACACTGGTCCCCCACGTGCCATGTTAACCCAACGCGTCCACCTCCGTGAATTGACCTCCGCACCCCCACCATCAAGCCTCCCTCCATCAACACTCTCGCAAACAACAATGGCTCGCCTCTCCGCCAGCTAGCCATGCCCCTCCCTTCTCAAAATGTGCGCCTCGCACTGCCCTCCACCAAAACTGCCTGAACGTCCAACTAATGCTTATCACTAGGATTGACGTACCCCGGCGTCTGCGCCGCGCCATCCTCCTCAATGACCTCGCCCTCGTGAAGCGCATCGTGCGCAATAACCCGTCTTACCTGCGAAATCCGGATTTCGAGGACAAGAGCAACACGTCGCTGCACCTTGCAGCTAAGAATGGGTTTACGCAGATTGCTGTACGTCACCCTCGAGTTCCTTCGAGGCCACGATATTGTGTGGGGATACGAATTGACGGGTGGTTAGGAATACCTCATACAAGCGGGTCACGAAGAAGAAGCCGTCAGCCGCAACAATGACTGGGAAACACCGCTCATGCTCGCCGCCATGGCGGGCAAGGAGGACATGGGCGTCATGCTAGCCAAGCGCTTTCCGGAGAGCATACCCTACAAGAACAAGGATGGGCTAGATGCTGTATGCTCCCCTACCTTTCACATGTTCATTGTATCTCCCATCTTTTCTACAATGCTAACGCGCATCACCAGCTCATGCTCTCCTGCAAATGCAAATCCGGCTCCGGCACCCTCCACCTCATCCCCACGCTCCTTCTGCTCGCCCCGCAGATCCTCACCTCCTACGACAACAACGGCAACACAGCACTCCACCACGCCTCCGCCGCTGGTGAACTGAAAGCCCTGCGCATGCTCCTCCAATACGGCGCCAACCCGCTTGCGCAGAACGCATACTCCTGGACACCGGTGCACTACAGCGCGACGCCTGCGGCGGAAGCGTACTTCAAGACGCTCATTATCGAGTTTGAGAAGAAGAAAGCAGAGGGCAAGAGGGTAGAGAGGGAGCGCGAGAGACAAAGACTGGCGGGCGTGAGGCTGGTCACGGATCAGGATGGGCTGGCGAATGGGGGTGGGATGGGGTCGGGCGGTGCGAGCGTGAGCGCGGGGAGTGAGAGACAGAGGGCGAGGGATGATGCTGCGATTGCGGGACTGCCGAAGCCGGGGATGGACTGGAGTCCTGTGGAGAGGAGGCGGGCCATGACACCCACCGAGGGGTTGCGAGGTGCGGCTTGGGGGTTTACACCGACGGAGGGGACGAGGCCAAGGGCTGAGAGCGGGGAGTCGATGTAATGGGTTCAAGATCGTTGGAATTGGTCTGGTGTACATATTTGAGCGTTAGATGTAGGGCGTTCATGGTGTATCTGGGTCCGGGCAAGCCATGAGCGAATACAGGTACCATTCATTGTATATGCGGTATAAACTGCGTCCAATCCGGCGTTGCATACACCTCCTTTGGTACGGCTCTCAGTCCTACAAAAACTTCGACCAGGAGATAAAGCCTTGCGACAGCATACAGCCCCACACCAAACGTCTGAATCACTACCGCCGCCCTGATCGCTTCTATCGAATCCAGTCCGCTCTCCGTTAGCAACCTTCCAGGCCACAACATCGCCCTTCCGAGCAGCCATGACAGGGGGATAATCGCTGAAATGACGAGTGAGCATGCCCGCCACGCCCATTGCTCAAAGGGTGTCGGAAATTCGAAATTCCAAGCTGACAGATGTATAGCGCCCACGACCACAAACACGACGCCAGACAACGATCCGCCACGGTTGACGGGCCAGAACGCCGACCCAATGGCTGTCCTGCACTTTCTCGTCATGCCGTAGGTAACGTAGCTGTTGTATGTTATGTTGTCCATTGGAGACAATCCCGTTATTTTCGCGCCGGATGCCTCGTGCCAGTGGGCGGTATGTGTACCAGCTGGCCCAGCCGGCAATAATTTGATCATGGTCGGCACAGCGACATCGTAGGGCTTGTCCCACCAGAGCACAAAGACGAAGGTTGCACAAGGTATATATGCCAGCGTGCTGATCTCGAGAGTTGTGAGGGGCAGCCCCTGTATCGCGCGCGCGATACATTGCACAACGACCCAGAGGATCTGGAGGAGCGTAAACGTCTTGAGCATGCCGTCCGCCTTCCCTTTATCTCGTACGTCCTCGGCTGTTGGGAATGTCCCGTGGTCGATACGGCCGCTTCGAAGGAGGGCGAACGTATCTTCCGCGCCGAGGTTGAATAGTCCTTCTTTCTCAGTATTGTCCAGAGATGTCCATCGAGCGTGGACGCTAAAACCTCCCATCATGCCATAAACGCTATGTGTGACCGTCCAACTTTGTAATTCTGGATATTGCTTGGTGTCTCTGAAGTGCGCTCTAGCATGCATGCGCTCGAAGAAGGCAAGGAATATGAAGATCTCTGGGGCTATGGTGCCGATGATCAGCGCGATCGTTCGGTCGAGCCATTGCTGCTTCCATGGAGTTCCGGGAGCGGGGATATCGGGGTGGACTGCATTCCAACAGCAGAGGAATATGGTCAAGAGGCAGGTCCAGAGGATGTCGATGGTGCTACGGTAGTTTGGTGCCGAGTACCAGCCAATCTTCTTCTTTGCTCCGAAGCCTGCGACATCCGTTGACTCCGGGTCATTTGAGTTCGCTTTGATTTGAGCGCTGAATAGCAGGAAAACGAACAGGAATATGGAGATAGCGCAAGGAGTCGAGCGAAAGAGTTTCATGGGCACACGAAGTGGGGAGTCTGGTAAGGCTAGGGGAGCATGCTCGCCCTCGCTTGAGACTGGAGACAAAAAACACTGGATTTGAAGGTTTGAATAAATTTGCACATGGAATGAATAGTAGTATGTATCGTATATAGAGGCAAGTCATGTACGAAGCGACGACCGCCAGGAACTAGGAAAAGAAATGCGCACATGCAGCCGCGCTAAACCCAATGTGTACATCGTATGAGGAGAGAAAACAGAGATTTGAAAAACCACCAGGGCAGTCGTGAATGAAGGATATTGCTCACCAAACGTGAACAGAGCTCTACTCTAGCCGTGCTGCACATCGATGCTGTAGAAAACCACCTCGCTCGGGCTATGACCCTGGTTATAGTTCCCCACCTTGAAGTAGCTAGGCGGACTATCCAGCTTACCCGTACTCATCTTCTTCGGCGAGCCTCCGTTGATCGCCACAGAGAGCTCGCCCTTCTCGTACCGCAACTCATACGTGAACTTCTCGCCAATCTTCACCTTGCCAATCTCGCTCATCTTCAAGCTGCTCTCGTTCGGAATCTGAGAGACACCAATCGTGATAGTACCACTGCTGTTGATGAAGAGCTCAGCAACAGGTTTCTTGGATACTTTGTCGTCGACTTTGACTTGGCCGATGACGGTGCCGTATTTGGAATCGTCGGCCTTGGTGACAGACAGGGTGACTTTAAGGCGGTTCAGCGAGCCTTTAGAGTCCCATGATTGTGGGCTTGCTTCGCGGAGTTCGGTTCGGCAGTGCTTGCTGTTCGGTGTGGTGACGCAGCCAGAGCTATCGGACGATCCAGGGACTTTCATAACGAGGCCGCCGTCCTGCTTGTTGGTGAAGAAGTACTTTGGGTTCTCCCATCCTTTGCAGCCTTTCAGCTTGGAACCGGACACTTGGTCGACTTTTCCTTGGCTACCTGTCGGCAGCTGAAGGCTGAATTTCGTGAGCTCGAAGTTGCCTCCGGGGGCGCAGGTGGTATTTGAGTCTCGTGAGAAGAGAAAGCTTGGTATTATTGGCGCTGGGGCCGCGACGGAAAGACCAACGAGCAAAAGAATGGAGGCTGAAACGGAGGGTATCATATTGAAAGAGATTGAGCGAGTGAATGTAGGAAAGAATAGACAGTAAGCAAAGAAACGAATATAGCAAATGTGGCTGAATTGAGGTGATGAGACATTCAAGGTGGAAATTAGAATATACTTATACATCATGTGTAGCAGAGTCCACTCCACTGGGATGTTTCCGTGCGTTTGCGTCTGCGTGGAGAAGGCCTACGGCTGTTTCCAAACATAGCCTATGGATACGATCGAAGATGCAAGGCAATTACCGTCGAGATACATCCCAAAAAATTCTCCGACCTTTCTCATTGGTGAAAGGAGATGCTGGAATCTTGGTGGGAGGTGGAAAGAAGGTTTGTGGGCCGTGAGAGACGAGTACCGGTGTTCAGTAAGCAAAATGTCCGTTCCGTCCTCCGTCGACGTCGTAATGCTGCCCTTGGAAGTAACAAGCGGACAAGAAATATTCAGCCCAGCGTTACACATATTATCGGTGCACTCATTGGGTTGGAATGTTTCGAGATACGAGTAGCTGATACCAGAACACGCCGGCAAGGTGGGATCGTGACGGAGGTCGGGACGCAGGAAAATGCAGATGCATTGGTCATCGAGCTGCACTAGCAGTACTTCCTCGGCTTCGATAGTACAACAATAGCTATGGTCATTTAAGGTGCAAATTCTCCCCAAAGAAATACAAGTGTCAGGTTTCAAGGATAAGGCATGGTGTAAAGGGTTGCAACCTCTCGAAAGGTGCAACCCTTATGTGCAGTGTGGCTATCCGGCTGACAGCTAGTGTCGATGAAGCCTAGTCAAACGAAGCTCCGAACACCGATCAGATCGACACCTCGTCATGACGCGAACGATCACTCCTACACACAAGTGGGATCGTCTTGTATCTCCCTCCGCATGTCGTCTAAGAAGCTATCGTACGGGCCTTCCGCATCCTACCTATATTTTACGGCCTCATTGGGATCAGGTTACAAGCGTCAAAGCAAAATTGCCGGACAAGCCTTGCCAATCCGACCACCTCTCCCCATCCAGGTATCGATACCAGATACCCTGTTCCTTTCCGATGCAAAAGACAAGTAGCGTCTCAATACCAGTTCCAGCTAGCGTGGCCGAAGGCGCGGAGTTGCACAATCCGCCAAGGTTTTCCCATCCTTCCCAGCTGTCGCCGTTCAATCTGTTATGCCACAACGCCCCATCTGCAGCGACTGAGAAGACATCGAGAAGATTACGACCTGAAGCCACAGCAGCTGGCTCACTTACGAAATACCCGGGAAGCGACGTCCAGTCGGTCCAGGACGCTACAATCCCGCCGTATGACGAGTACCACACGGCTTTGTTCGTTCCCAGCCCGATAACATACAGCCGATTACTCCCACGAGACACCACAGTGAGAGCGCCCTCGAATCTTCCACCGTGTTTGTACCAGCTCCCCCAATCACCTTGCCAATGATTTCTCCACTCAGCCGAATCATCTCCCAAGCCGAGGAAGTCCAATCTTCCGGGACCCCATGCCGCCGCAGAAGGCGCTACGTTTGAGGCGAAGCGTTTGTCTGGTACTATTGTCTTCCACTCACTACTCCATCCAGCTTCACCATATGCCTTGTGCACCATGGCACTGTTTATGTCCAGCGCGAAAACATCCAGCCTCGCTCTTGCCCATGACACAGCTGAGGGCGGTGAAGTCAAAGTGCCACCCAATGAGAACCATGTTGGGCTCCACGCGTTATTGTCGAAGTGGAGCTCCCACATGGTTCCGTTGGAGCCTACACCGAGGACGTCCATGCGGCCTTCACCCCACGATAGCGCCGTGGGCGGGAAGAGCCAGGTGCCGTTCAATCCGGCCCACTCCTCATACCAGCCTGACGCATCGCCAGCACCACACTTATAAACGAGGCCATTGCCCTTGTCGATGCCAAAAACGCAGACTCGGTTGGCCTGGTATGCTAAGGCCGTGAGCATGCGTTTGCAAGGGTTACTAGCGGAGCATATGCTTGCCGATATGGAGGATGTAGGGGTTGGGGGACCGTATGAAGAAGTTGTCTGCGAGGAGGTCATGTCGGTTCGCGATGGCGTTGCCTGGGTATTGCTTGTGGCACTAGGCTAGGGCTTAGAGCACTTTCTTGAGAAAGGCGGAATCTAAAGAAGCTCCAGCGTACGGGCATTGGGATCATACCTCGTTTTTCCAGACTTCTGCTTCCTGGCCACGGTTCCGCCAACAGCGCCTCCTATCACCCCTCCAATAACAAGGATTGCGAGAAGAGCGAGGATCCACCATTTGAGTACCGGAAACCTTTGTGGAGGTGTAGTATTTCTCAACAGCGCATGTTCTCCAGTCTGCACTACTTCCGGCCCTGGGTCTGTAGAGTACGATTCCTTCTCTTGGGTCGATATCGGTACCGTTGCCGGCAGCTCATGCACTACCTCAAGACCGTCGTCGGATGGGTGATGGTCCGGCATTGTCCGTTAGTTCGAGATGTGTCGATCGGAGTGTCAGGTAGTGCGAGGTCATCTTACGCTTCCTAGATAAACAGGCATCAGCGAGCAGTTACCCTTGATGGTGTTTGACAATCCTTCCTAAGGCAAACTGTAAGACTGAGAGTGCCAAGCTGGACATTGTGCTTTCCATCGCCCCATTCTTATTCTCACACCACAACGCTTCCGGTGTAACCAATCCAAACAGTACGTTGGTATATACATGCTGAGAAGGATCGTTACACGACTCTTACGCCTTGCTGGTATTCAAGATTAACCGGCACTGCCGCAGTAGGAATATTGGCCCCCAGGTTGCCTAAGAAAACCAAATGCCCTCACGAGGTGTCAGGCAATGTATGGCCTTGGCGTCATTCTCAGTTCCATTCGTAATGATCAGCCCATCTTCGAGTCGAAATCTTGGAAGGCCAATAGATGGATCATATATCCAACGTCCAGTTACCATCCGCACAATTGGAAAGTAGACCCAACGAAGTGGAGACCCGACCGATCAAGGAAACTGTACTCGGTATTACTGTTTATGTCATGGCAGTGAGTATCGCATACAACCTAGGAGTGTAAAGTCAACACTTGTGGAATACTGTGAACTATACAGGTAGTCGCTAGACCCAATGAGGACTAAGTAGAAAATTGTGGGGAGGCTCCGAACACCGACCATACCGGTGAACGCAAATAGGGCGTCTCTCATCAACGTGAGATGTTCACATGCACACCATCCTTATCGACAACCCTCGGAGCTCGAGATTAGCATCATTACCCTCAACTGTGGGTGGGGTCTAGAAAGCGCAGGCTCTCCTTGCCCCATCCAACACGCGTGCGGGGTCGTACTCTTCCGTGCCGACGCCGGAAACATCCCTCTCAAAGGCTACGGCGCTTCGTGCAGTTTCTCACACGAATAGAATAACCAGTAAATGACCGTGAACGTCTTTTCAAGTTGTGTAGGGTAGGTAGCCAATTAGGTCCGCGAGCCCATATGGCCTCCAGGGGAATGCGGCGGAGGTCGTTCCTCGGGAACCATCTTCCTTAAGAAGTATAAAGTTTGCGGCAGCCTTTTCCCGCGCACCACTCAACATGCCAGAATCCAGCTACGTAATTATTAGAGGGACATTTTACTTCAGTCAAGCGTTCATTCGACCTTGCATCGAAGACCAGGCTGGTAAGTCCTTCGACGGCAGGAGCTTACGACCACATGCGCACAGCGAGCTCCTCATATATCATTCATCTTTCTTAGATCTCCTCATTCAGCACAGCTTGTTACCTCATCCTTTCTCGGAATTAGCAAGCAAACATGAGCTCAAAGCCTGTAAAGAAGACCACGCTCGCGCAGCAGTAAGTAGCATCACAGCGCTGGTTCCACAGATCTCAAGCTAACGAGCAACGCAGATACGACAACCGCGACAACAAGCTCCACCTGAATGAGATACCCATCCCCGAGCCGCGCGAACATGAAGTCCTCGTCAAAATCGCATGCGCCTCACTCTGCCACTCCGACGTCATGGTGTTTGAGCCCAACGACCAGGGCCTCATATTGGGCAAGAACCCCGTCACTCTCGGCCACGAAGCCACCGGCACCGTCGTAGCGACTGGCTCAGGCGAAGAAGCACGCAAGTTCAAAGCAGGCGATCACGTTGGGTTCTTGTGTGCGGTGGAGTGCTGCTTCGATTGCCATCAGTGCCGGAATGTGCATAATGCGTACTGTGCGAAGGGCACGACCAAGATGCAGGGCTTTACGGTGGACGGGTATTTCCAGGAGTATGCGGTGGTGGATGCGAGGGCTACAATGGTGTTGCCTGAAGAGTGTAAGTATCCATCTCCTTCCTCTGTCAAAACCTACACTCGGCGGTACGGCTGATCGTATACAGTGGACGTTAAAACTGCAGCCCCACTCTTCTGCGCCGGCGTAACCGCATACCACGGCATCGAAGACTGCGAGCTCAAACCAGGCCAATGGATCGCCGTCGTCGGCTGCGGAGGCCTAGGCCATCTCGGCATCCAGTACGCCAAAGCCATGGGACTCAAAGTCATCGGTCTGGACATCGCACCGCAAGCGCTCGACGAGGCGAAGAAGTGCGGCGCGGACCACGTCTTCAACACCATGGAAGTCAAGGACTGGCAGAAGCAGGTGCTCGAGATTACAGGCGGTGGCGCAGATGCGGTGGTCAACTTTACTGCCAGCAAGAAATCGTACGATGACTGCCCGGCGATAATTCGGCCTGGGCGAGGTCTGCTCATGGTTGTGGGCATCCCGAGACAGCCGATCGAGCTTAATGCGCTGGATGTTGCGCTGGGTAGGTTCAGAGTGAAGGGAAGCAATAATGGGACGTGCTACAACATGAGGCCAGCGATTGAGTTTAGCGCGAAGCATAACATCCAGCCCCATTTGACAACGTATAAGTTGGAAGAGCTGCCGAAGATGATTGAGTTGATGAACTCGCATAAGGCGCAGGGGAGGATGGGAGTGGTCTTTGAGGAAACGGAAAGGCGATTAGCAGGAAGTTCGCGGCTGTGATAGGACGCAAATGCGGCAGGTAGCTTCGGTGCATGATAATGTCGCTCAGTGAGGTACAGCTTTGTAGGCAGAAGCTGCTGCCTTCGACGATGGGGTGCGAGTGGGTCCATCCACTATCGATGGCGAAAGGTGCGGAGAAGTTGTCCCACTGGGAAACGGAGGGACACTTGGGAGCGAGATTAGCAATGATCGATAGAGGGATGGGAGATACTCAGGATATTGTCGCATCGTCGCGGTTGTAGTCGAACAGCTTCTGCCGTCAAGAAACGTTGGGCAAACGTGAAGAACGTTGCCGAAAACACAGTAAGTAACACAGTAAAGAAACACCACCCCGTTCACAATCTATATGGATGCGAATTGCAGCAGTCTCGAACATGAGCCAGATGGAAGTTGCGATGATCGATGATTGGATCTGATGGTTGCTGCAGCAACCACCGCTTATGCCCAGAGTGTGCGCTCCCGCCCCACCAACAATGGCATACACGACACTCGCCTTGCGCGACGACCACACGACCAGGTAGGACTTCTTTGGACATTACTTTAATCCTCTTTACCACTTTTTGCTTCGTTTTGATACCCCCGTTGGCGCCATGGGTTCCGAGGACCTGATCGATTTCGAGATCATCGAGAATCAAAAGGAGAACATCCAGGCTCTCCCAAGCGGACGCTCTGCGAAGGCGCTCGCCCAGCTGTTCACACCGCCACTCTCAGGCGCCGGGAATGCACCATCTCCCCCGCAGAATCAAGATGCCAACAATGCGACGCGACAGCAGTTCGAGAAGGAGCTCGTCAACATCGACGACTCCGACGACCCGCTCGATGTTTACGACCGATACGTCAAGTGGACACTAGACGCATATCCGTCCGCTCAGAACACGCCACAGTCGCAGCTTTGCCCACTGCTCGAGCGCGCGACCAAGGCTTTCCAGTCGTCCTCACACTACAAGAACGACCCTCGCTACCTGAAGATGTGGCTGCACTACATCCGCCTCTTCTCCGACTCGCCTCGAGAGACATTCGCATACCTTTCGCGACACAACATCGGCGATGGACTCGCGTTATTCTACGAAGAGTTCGCCGCATGGCTCGAGACGGCAGGGCGATGGACACAAGCCGAGGAAGTGTACGCTATGGGCATTGAACGAGAAGCGCGCCCAGTGGAGCGCCTGATCCGCAAGTACGGCGAGTTCCAGCACCGCTTTGAAAGCCGCCCACAGGACACAGCAGAGCCAACGAGTCCCGCTCTGCCAACCGTTCGCCCAGCACTCGCTGCGAAGGTCGACCCCTTCGCCCACGCCGCCCCCGCCGACCCACAAGCCCAGAGCCGATCGCGCACAGCTGGAGGCGCAGCGAAGTCGAGCAAGCAGAAGCTTGCAATCTTCTCGGACGGCGACGAGCCCCAGAAGCCAGGCTCTAGCGGGAGCATGAAGGGCTGGGACAGCATCGGCTCGCTGGCAGACCGCAAGAAGGAGAACACCACAGAGGCACGACCATGGGTTGGCGAGACACTCAAGGTTGGGAAGAAGAACACCGGCGTTCAGAAGATGATGATTTTCAAGGACGAGGTACGTACAATGCGCGCCACCGGACCCCTCATATATTTACGATCACAGGACTAATTGGTTGGGCGTTTGCCTTTATGTATTCAGACTCAATCGAATGACAATAACGAACATTATACCCCGCATCCCTTTCATGAGCTGCAGCAAGTCGTCAATCCGAGGACCGGCAGGCTGGAAGTCGTGTTTGCCAATTTGGTGGCAATATATCCTAACCGTGAGAATCCGCTAGCAGAAGAATACTCGTTTGAAGAGCTGAGGGCTAAGCACTTGGGCTATATGGATATAGACTGGGCAGCGGTGAGAAGAGAGGAGAAGGAGAAGCAGCAGAAGGCAGCGCAAGCAGAGGCCGCACAGGCGAAGCGCAAGGCGACGCCGCTAGCCCCCAAAGAATCTAAAGAGTTGCCTCCGCCAGAGGCTGCCCCCTTGAAAGTTCTCGCGGATGACCGAGCAGGGACACAAGATGAGAATGCTGCCCCGAAGCCCCAGACTGTGCCTCTGAAGGGCAGCATCGACGACGAGGTAGGCGCGAACGACGAGAACACGCCTCTATCTCAAGAAGAGGTGGCAAAGGCCAAAGCAACCAAGAAGGCGCGGCGAGAGGAGCGTGCCAATCGCACCAGGAAGATCAAGGTCATGGAAGTTAGGGAGATTCGCGGAGAAACACAGACAAGTAAGCATGATTGAGCGAATTGTCTAGGAGATCATGACTGACAATCGACAGTCCAAACGAACCTCGACTCGCCCACAAACCGCAAAGTCCGACGCAAGAAACCTGGTTCCGAAGTCACGATGACCCTCCATACCAAGGAAGCCATGGAGGAGATCTATGGTATCTTTAGCCAACCCTTGAAGGAGGCTACCAGTCAGACGGCCGAAGTTGAAAGCGCCGAAGAAAGCAGCGATGATGACGACGATTATACCAGCGCTGGGGAGAGCACCGGTACGGGCCAGATATCGTGCGCTACTAGCGAGTTTGGCGACGAAACCACGGCCGCCGACTTTACACTGGGAACAACAGTGGGCGACAACGAAGACGACGAGAGCGAAGCAGACAACACTGATGCCAAAAGTGTATCCGCATGGTCAGAGTTCACGGAAAGCAAACATGTCCCCAAGGAACATCGGCGCTCCGAGTCGGACGACGAGTCTGAACAATCCGAGGACGACTCTTTCTCGGAGATAACACACTCGGAAATCAAAGAGGAACAAGAGGACCTTGTCACACCGACATCACCTGAGGGTGCGATTCCGGCGCGTTTCGTACCAATACCGCCAGAAGGCTACGAAGCACCAACGAGGCCGTATCGTGATCCAGCGATCGCCGCCAACAACCGGCTACCGTTCATGACTCCCATCGTGGAGAAGACTGAGTCATCTCTTGGTATTGCAACTGCTCATGCCCAAAAGGACTACTTCTCGGCAAAGACACCGTCTCGCTCAAAGGGCGCTCCTACTATACTTGAAGATGATGGTGAGCCGTGGAGCAGCCCCATCCAAGACGACACTGAGCACGCTGTTGAGGGTGCAGGCAAAGTAGCCAAACTGGCACTGCGCGAGACGAAGCCACACCCCGAACCCTCCGTCAAGTCCGTACCTAAGCCTCAAGTGAAGGAGGCCATTTTCAAAGACACCAAACCGAAAGGCCCAATTATCAAGGATGCTCAATGCAATCCTGTAGATGAGGCGATTCGAGAAGCCATCCTCAAAGAAATCCAGCCACCACTATCTTCCTATGACGGATACGTTGCTGACACCGAGATGGAGTATGGCAAGAGCGCTGAGATCCGAAAGTACACCAAAGCAGTAGCTAAGCTGGGCGGCCGCCACTCTACCGACAAGACGACCACAAGCCTAGCTATACCGCCCACCCTCAGATTCAATGGTACAGACCGGACCTACACCGTAAAGCGCGAGCTTGGCAAGGGCGCTTTCGCACCCGTCTATCTCGCCGAAAGCAAACCCACCACCGAAGACGACGAAGCGGACGCCCACCAGCCCGCCCAAATGGGCAAAGGCGACTTCGGCCTCCAACGCCGCTCCCTCGAAGCCATCAAAATGGAAGAACCCCCCTCAGCCTGGGAATTCTACATGATGCGGCAAGCCGCGCGCCGCCTGGGCGTCTCGCGCGCCACAGACTCCATCATCCACGCCTACGAAATGCACATGTTCAAAGACGAATGCTACCTGATCGAAGAATTCCGGGACCAAGGCACGCTGCTCGACCTCGTCAACCTATCCCGCGCCGAGAACGGCGTCATGGACGAGCAGCTGGCCATGTTCTTCACCATCGAGCTCTTCCGCACCGTCGAAGCGCTGCACTCCAAGGGCCTGATACACGGGGACTTGAAATCCGACAACATCCTCGTGCGCTTCAACGCCCTGTCGAAAGAAGACTACTGGGACCCGCAGTACAAGCGCGACGGCAGCGCGGGCTGGGCCGCCAAGGGCATTTCTCTCATCGACTTCGGCCGCGGCATCGACATGAAGGTCTTCACCCCCACGGTCCAATTCATCGCGGACTGGCCGACTACCGAAGCAGACTGCGCCGAGATGCGCGAGCTCCGCCCCTGGACCTACCAAATCGACTACCACGGCCTCGCGGGCATCGTGCACAATCTGCTCTTCGGGAAATACATCTCTACGGTTGCGGAGCGCGGCGCGGCGCTGGGGGCCGGCGCGACGAAGACATATCGGATTCGCGAGAGCTTGAAGAGGTACTGGCAGACGGAGATTTGGGGCGAGGTGTTTGAGCTACTGCTCAACCCGCTGATGCATTTGGACGGCGAGGAGGGGGGGAAGATGCCGGTGCTGAAGGGGATGAGGCAGGTGCGGGAGAGGATGGAGGGGTGGCTCGAGGGGAATTGCGAGAAGGGCGTCGGGCTGAAGGCGTTGGTCAGGAAGTTGGAGGAGGCGGTTAGGAAGCGCTGATGTTGTAATGATGTGATGTCACCCAAGGTACCCTGGCTGGCTGGCGTTTGTTTACCGATGTGTTTACCCGTGCTGCACAGCATGCATTTGTAGGCGTTTTCCGGCGAGGGATCGTTGCATCAGTAGGCGTTCCCGTGAGGGGTACATGGGATACGAAATGAAATTCTGGGTTTTGATACTCGCGCGAATGGTTCATCTGGAGGGACGCTGCCGATTCCGTTGATTTACCCGGGTCCGACGATCGATCTATATCGATCTATAGTACCTGCAGTGCAGCATGCAGAAGTATAAACGTCGTCGGCGCCGCAGAGACGCGTGTGTCTGTCCGGAGCAATTGCGATTCAATTCGCTGCAAGCCATTGCACAATGCGATTCCCATCCCTCGTTTCCCTGGCATTGGGAGCCGTTCCCTTGGCCAACGCGCAAACCACCGCGCCGACACCAGATCCCTACCTCACCATAAACACAACCTCCGGCCCCTACACCGGCTTCGTCAATTCCTCCTATCCCTCGGTCGCAACCTGGCTCGGCATCCGCTTCGGCGCCCCGCCCACCAACACTCTCCGCTTCCGCGCCGCGCAGCCAGCGCCCTACGACGCCGATGTCCATCCCGCTACGGCCTACAAACCAATCTGCATACAGAACAATGACAATACGTCGGGCGTGTTCTGGACGCTTGTGCCGGAGTTCCAGAACATGGACGCGCAGAGTGAGGATTGCTTGTATTTGAATATTTGGGCGCCGAAGTGGGAGAAGGGGACGAAGAGAGGGGGGAAGTTGCCGGTGATTGTGTGGGTTTTTGGAGGCGCGTTTCAGGAGGGGGGCGGGCATGCGGCGTATCAGGTACCGGATCGGTGGGTGCAGAGGATGGGGGGCTTTGTGGTTGTTACGTTTAAGTAAGTCGTTCCAGCTGTTGTATGATGAGATGGGTTGGGGTGGAGTGAAATGGGGAGGAGTGATTAAAGAGTGCTGACGAGAGGTTGTAGTTATCGAGTGAATATGTTTGGGTTCCCTGCTGCGGCGGGGGCGATTGGGAATCCAGGGATTACCGATGTGAGGCTGGTGGTGGAGTGGTTGAGGGATAATGTTGCGGGCTTTGGGTGAGTTGAATCCAGTGCGTGAGATATGGAGGAGACGGAAGAAGGGATAGAATGGATGGAGGGCTGACGAGAAAGATAGAGGCGATCCAAAGCGTATGGTCCTATGGGGCCAGTCTGCCGGCGGCAATGCCGTGGTGACATATTCCTACGGATACCCAGACGATCCTATAGTTAGCGGGTTGATCGCAGACTCTGGCGTAGCACCGTCCTCCGTTGGCGTAAACACGACTTCTTTCTCCATCATGGCTGCAAGTCTGGGCTGCGGGAATTTGACGGCGGCAGACGAGCTGAGTTGCATGCAGAAAGTGGATGCGCTTGCCATACAGAAGTTCCTGAAGGACCATCCATCTGGGGGCTTTGGGGCCGCGCCGTGGGGAGGTTATATTGCGGACAATGTGACGGTTTTCGCCAATGTTACGGAGAGATTGATGAAAGGCAAAGTCGCCAAGGTGGTAAGTGTCTCATACGCAGGTAAGTTGGTTGAAGTAGCTGACTCTGCCAGCCCATCATCCTCGGAGCCAACAAGAACGAAGGCGCGGCATTCGTGCCGTTCAAGCTCAACCAAACGGTTCCTCCGACGAAAGAGGATCTCGATGCGATTGCCGGGAACTTCATTTGCACGGTTGACAAGGAGGCAAAGTAAGCCCCTGCTCCCCACTGCGCTGTCAGTTGAGAGAGGTTCAAGTTTGGCTAACCTGTTTCCCAAGCCATCGTGCAGCGTTCAACTTGACGGTATACAAATATCTCTTCATGGGTAATTTCTCCAACATAACGCCGCGGTATTGGCTTGGAGCCATGCACAGCTGTACGTTTAATCCCATTCCCGATGTCCTCACCTCATTACTACCTCGCTGAGGCACTACTAACATCCATCACAGCCGAGATTCCTCTCGTTTTCGGGACGCATGCCATTGCGCGCGGCAACTCGACGGAACTCGAATGGCAGACTTCATACGCCATGGAAGCATTGTGGACAAGCTTTGCGGCAAACGCGTCGAAGGCTCCGGTGGATAATACGGGGAAAGTTTGGCCTAGATATACGGGCACGGAGAGCCAGATTCTGGTGTTTGGGAACGATACTGCGGTGCAGACTGAGGTGTCGGCTTCGGCGTATGGGAGCGTCTATCCGATGGATACTTGTTGGAAGATTACTACGTGAGTGCGACGGAGAAAAGGTGGTTGACGAGGCTGGTGGATGAGAAAAGTTCTGTTTTTGCCATATAAAATGCGTCGTCTGCGTACAGTTGCAAGAGTTTGAACAAGAACTACGAGAATGGAGGATCTAGGCCTTCAGGCCAAAGCCAATTTCTATTGGTTGTGAGCGCCACATGGCCGCCACAGCGGATGGCGGGGCTTGATATGGCCCGTGCTCAATTTGTGTACGGTGAAGCTCTGCTGTTGCCTTCGGGCCTTCAATCGAATTCTCTCCCATAGAAGCACTGATTCCGCTCTCGAAACACCCCAACCTCCATCACCGACTCCAAAGCCCACGGGGAACTTCCCAAGGAATATTAATCCATTGCGGCGGTGCTAGGTGCACCTTAATCTTACATCTACCCCACGGCGAGCTGCCGACCTCAACCACGCTCTTCTGGAATCCCCTCCAATAGCAGGCACAATGTCGGAAGCGCTCCTCAACACAGCTCTTCAGTTCCAGCCGGACGACCCCGCGCTTCAGCAGAAGCCAGACTACGATCGAGCCGCCCGCCAATTCGTCAATACCTTGAATTCAATAGCCCTGTCGCATTTCGTGAAGGGGGCGGATACACAGCAGGATATTCTTTCGGTACGAAGCTGTCCTCACTGATGGCCGTACGCTCAGCTAATGACAATAGTTTCTTGACCCTTCGGTTAACTCGATAGCGTACGCTTTCACCATACGAGCACGGATTGCAGCGGCGTTCGAAAAGAAGAGCTCAGTGCCCGACCAGTTGAAGCCTGGAGGTGCGCTATGGAAGAAGCTGGTGCTGTTTCTGACCTCATTCGACCCGGTGCAGATGCGGTATGCTGGTTCGGAATGGAGGAAGCTGGTGGAATATGTCGAGTACATTGCGCGGCTTACAGGATCTGTACGTCAAGGTATCTATGGCCTTGCTGAAGTCTTGCTAATTGCTCCACAGCCTGCCGCCGCCATAGCTCCGATTCGCGCCGCTATGATACGTCTCGACCCGTCGACCGGCACATTCACCAGCATACATCTTAACTTCATACGGTTATGTTTGGAGGCCCGGTCGTACGCCGTCGCACTTCCTATCCTCGATAACTACATCCACAGCTTTCCGTTTGCGCAGGTGCTACCGGCAGCAGCACGAGATAGTTCAGAGTATTGTCTGCCGTGTGCTGACAACGCACCGAGCGCGGAGTACATCACTGTGAAGTCCGGACATTCGGACAAGTTTGTGCTGGCAGATGTGATGGAATACTATTTACTGGGCGCCATGGCGTACATTGGAATGAGGCAGTACCAGAGTGCGCGTAATTTCCTGGAGCACGTGCTCATCGTCCCGTCGCACAACGTCGCCAACGGCCTCATGCTTGAAGCATACAAGAAGTGGGTGCTTCTCGGCTGTCTATCTGATGCAAAGGTAAGCCGCGATATGGAAAATATGCAGGTTCCGGCGCCAATATCGTCACAGAACAAGTCCACACCTCGCACAGCAAACGGAAGCGCGATAAAGCAAGTCAAGGCTGCCTCCAAAGCATACGAGGCGCTTGCAGAAGCCTTCCAGCAATTCGATAACCTGCCCAAACTCAAGGCCCAGATCGCTGCAGGGCAAGAAACATGGGCCGAGGTGAGTCGACTATGGCAATATGAAACGTGCGTTTCGCGTTTCAACGGCCGGCGCTTACATAACATCTAGGACGGAAACACGGGCTTGGTGAACCAGCTTGTGGAACACCAGTACAGGACATATGTTTCTCGCCTGTCGCGGACGTTCTCAGCAATCCCGGTCTCAAACATTGCCAGCAATGTCGGGAGCGACCCAGCGGAGCTGACGGAGTTTTTGGAGGGTCTGATTCGAGATGGCTACGTGAACGCGCGCCTGGAGCAGAGCGACAAGCCAGACGTAGGCGCCGTCCTACGTTTCTACCTCGACCCCACACAGGGACCCCTTGCGAAGACGGAGAAGCAGCAGCAGCTTGCACTGTTCCGGCAAACGGAGCGGACGAATATGCTCGCGGAGCAGGTCAAGGACGCAGACTATCGGTTGAGCTTGAGCAAGGAGTGGGTGGAATTTATCAAGCGGCAAAACAAGAAAGCCGGTGGTGTGGGCGGTGGAGGAGATCCGATGGAGGTGGCCTGGGACGAGGAGGGCATGGACGAGGACATCATGGCCGACATACGTTGAAAGACGTGAACATGGATGGAGTCAGATGAACTTGGTCTGAGCACATGTGCAGAGGCCACCTGTGATGCTCAGTGCTATCGGGCGATAGGCATGCTCATGACGCAATAATGGCGACGCATGAAACGCGCAATACTGGGGCCTGGGAACGGTCAAGATGGGCATCATTGTGGGATTAGGGTGGCAAGCTGAATGTAGAACGAGGTCAGCATAGCCTAGAGCACGCAGACGGTGAGGTAGTCTTCATGGAAAATATAGACTGCGGATGATGCAGTGTATGGCTTGTGTATTGACTATTGCCTGCCAATGTTTGCTTTTGAGTGTCTCCGCCGGCGATTCAAACAGTCGAGACATGAATCAACTGTATCAGAAAGCAGGCGTCAAGCAGGCGGAGGGCTACATATACTCGGTGAAGGAGCGCTCCTTCCTCGCTCTGCGCTTTCCGCCCCTGCAGGACCAGTGCCCATTCCCAGTCTTATACCTCAAAACAACCACTCGTCTCTCCCTACTTAAGCTTCGAAACGCGTCGGGTGGAAACGTCGACGCGGTGTTGCTCCTTTTCCCTAAAGTTGTTCCTTTTCGTCGTGCAACACTACCGTACGTACCAATAAAGCGCATTCCCATCGACGTCAGCCTCAATACTCGCTACTCAGCCCTACCGCCACACCCCTTCTAGCGAGTCGCGAAGGAAATTTGGCCGTCGACAGCCCCTCGATAGCGCGACTGCGGCAATTACAGCGCGCCGCCAGCCCTTTACCAGGACCCGTCAGACTCCGAAATCGAGCCACTCGCTCAGAATCTAGTAGGCGGGACTACAGAACGCCGCACGCGTCTGCCTTAGTCAGTCAGGGGAGCGCGGCCTGGCGTCGGAGCCTTGAAACGTGGCAGAAAAAGTGGAAATATCGTCTGCGATAACTGGAAACGGGGGGTTCGATAGAGGAGGGTCGGAGCGCAGCGCGGCACTGACGACGAAGAAGAGAATCCATCGGCGCCGACCTGTGTTTTCGCGCGTCTCTCTGGTGTTCAAGACGAGGCTGTCGGCGCGCTACTCACGTAACCTTGGGCCGGTCTCCTGGAGCCATTCCCCTTTGGCGCGGCAACCCCTGGAAGTGGCTCCGGGGTGGGTGCGCTTGGCCGCCCTCTCCACAGTGCACTGTTCCTTACAGTAGGGGTCCGGAGGGAGAGTGAACGCCCACGATACACAGCAGCGCTTCGTTTGGCACGCACACAGGCACGCACACGCCCGCCCACGGCGTTCCTGCACCTGCACCTGCATCGCTGCATCGCCGCATCGCATCCGCTAGTTCGCCATGTTGCGGGTCCATCGCCAGCATAACGCATGAGCTCGCGAACGGCCGTCTCAGACACCCAGGGACTGGCGCCCGTCCAGTTGCAACACCACCATGAACATGTACTCGCCCGTCGCTGCGACACCACCGCCGCCCGCCGCCGATCTGCCCGCGTCGCCCACCTACCGCCGCTCCTCGCGCAGCAACTCGCTCTCGTCGTCGTCGGTCGTGACGGTCAAGCGGTCCGCCTCGCTCAAGGACACGATCCCGGATCCGTCCAAACCCCACAAGAGGGCCACACCGCCTCCCTCTCGCCGCCGTTCTAGCGCCGCCGCCGCGCACCTCGAAGGCCTTGGGGGGCTCAGGGAGGGCGTGGGAAATCTCAATCGCTGGTCGCAGAGCCCCTCGAGCAGCAAGAACTCGTCCAGGGACAGGGAAAAGGCCCACGCTCCGCACCCGAGCTTTGCGCGCCTCCTGGACCTCAACTCCACCGCGCTCCCGCCGGTCAATGGCGCTGCCCACCACCCGCCTTCGCCCTCTCGCCTCAATTCCTCGCCGTCCCGCGCCAACGCCGCATACTCTTCCAACCGCTCGCCGGCATCGAGCCCCAATCGACGTGCAAGACCACGCTCGCCGGCCTACAAGCCCTCCACCTCCGCCACGGAGCTCCCCCAGATACCCTCGCTCCCAGCTATCCTCCCTTCAACAGTATACGACCCCAATTCCCCAAACACCGCATCGTCGACCGACGGACCTTCAGCGGCCGGCCTGTTTACCCCCAGCACATATACCACCAACAATTCTACCGACTACTTCACCTCGAAGCCGAAAGCCCCAACCTCCAATCAGAACCAGCGCCCTTCGTCGAGCAACAAGCCAAATCAGGCATTAGGACGGTCCCCGCTGGGCTCCCCTCCAATTGGCGTTTTGGAGTCGGAAGCAAGGCACAAGTCGAGCTCGGCCGCTCCTCGGCCAGGGACAGCGGGCCGCCCGTCGACCGGGACCACAAGGGATACAGTGCAGAAGCTGGCGCAGAGTACGGGGCACGAGCGCTCCATCTCCAAAGAGCAGGACGTGAGAGGCCGAAGTGAAAGCAACGCCAGCTCCAGACTGGACGACGGCTACGGTACGCCTCCGCGCAATCGGGAGCGGAGGGAGAAGGATAAAAAGACGATGCTTTCGCGAGCGCTGCAGAAGGCGAATACCGCAGTGCTACTGGACAATGCACAGAATTTTGAAGGCGCCATGGAGGCGTACGGGGACGCTTGTCGGTTGTTGCAGCAGGTCATGATACGGAGCTCTGGCGAAGAGGACAGGCGCAAGCTAGATGCCATTGTGAGTGCACTTTTTCATGGCTAAACTTTCCCCAGATTCCGACGCATACTTACGCCTGGTAGCGAGTGACATATACCAATCGCATCGAAGAGCTACAAAGACTTGAACTCGGCTACCCTACTTCAAATGGCAAATCATTACCAGCTCGTCCGATGAGCGGTGAGTCTCTCGATGAACAGCGCTCGATGCTGTTGGACGCCGCCGACGATGAACCCGTAATCCACACTGCTACCATGACCAGGATAATAGACGACAGGTCCGTAACAGATCGGCCCACCAAGGCCGAACCTGAGCCGCCGCCGACGCAGCTGTTACCCTTGCGAATGAACGACACCCCCGCCACACGAGAGTCAGTCATAACTACGGCGATTCGAGATGTGCAGCGCGGCATGACGAGCACAGAACCCCTCTTTCATCTGCAGCCTCCACCAGGCAAGCTTGGGAACACACTTCCAGTAATGGGCTCACCTGGCTTAGAATCACCCATGGACCGGCACTATATGCCTCCTCCTTTATCCCCCANACGTCCAATCTCCCCCGCACCCCCACCTACTCACCAGGATCGCGAGCCGAGCGCACGACTACAGCCAGATTCCGCACAGAAAGGGCACCAAAGAGGGAACAGTAGTGAATCGATATCATGGTTGGCGCCGATAGACGAGTCGGGCAGCTCGGATTGTTCATCCTCTGTACACTCGCTGTCTCCTGGAGGCGTGCGCCGGAAGCACATAAGGAGCGCCAGTGGAGCCACGGAAGCCGAGTTCGATGCTGCCCTGGATGCGGCTGTAGAGGCTGCGTATGATGAGGGCTATGAACCGTACGAAGACGAGGAGCCGAATTCCGCTGAGCTGATAGCACAAAGGATGCGCAACGTAGAACTGGCAAAGGAACGAGTACGAGAAGCTGAGAGGGAGGAAGCTATATCAGCCGCCAAATACCGGTACAAGGAGACGCAAATGCGAAACGAAGGCCTGCCGCACGTTCGAGAAAGCGCCGAATTCAATTTCCACGACGAAGCGGAAGAGGAGGAGCGCTTGCTGGACGAAATGACAAGAGAATATATGCTGGATGGATTCGACTTTGACTTGCAAACAAAGTCATCGTTGCCGCGGCAATCGGACTCAAGTGGCTTTTCGGGAAGCACGTACAACAGTTCTGTGTCATCACACAGGACCACTGGTGGAACCTCACTATCGACGGTTGCAGAAGTTATGTATCCTCCCAAACAAAAGGCGCCAACACACTCCCCGCCACCGGTACCGCCATCAGCAGGTCCATTGCCTTCATTGTCGGAAACAGTTGCGGGTGCGAACAGCAACGTTCCGTCGGTACCAGCAAAGGGACCGACTCCGGCAAAAGAGGCCGCTACTGTACGAAGTAGGAGATTATCAGGGCAGAACCTCAAAACTCTGAAGATCGAAACGTCATTACCACCAGTACCACCCGCCCCGCACACCGACAAGGTTACCCTACCTGAGAAAGAACCGCTTCCAGATATTCCACCACTACCAAAGTCAGCCGCGGCTGCAGCTTTCAACACGCAGCCAGCGAGCGATCCAACGTTTAAGGTGCCAGCGTTGCCACAATCCCTCCAGACCAGCAACCTCACGGCTCCTTCGCCACAGCTTCCAGTTCCCAGCCCTGCGGACACAACATTTACCGTCTCGCCAGCTACTCCAGCTCTGAGCCATGCGCCATCCAACGACACGACCCTGGTACCCGGCTCTCCAAAGAGTGGAAAGGGCTCCATGATGGGCATAAGGAAGAACAAATCCTCCTTGAGCTTGAAGCAAAGGACATTGTCTATATCAAGTCCTGACGGTTCCGATGGTGGCTCAGTGTCAACCCCTTTGAGCGGATCCTTCTCCTTCGGAGCTGTGCGCAAACCCAGCACCGCCGCCACGGTACTTGCACAGACACCCAGCGTCCCCACATTCAACGTCGATGGACTACCCAGTGGTGGCATGCATCTCTTCGAGAGCGATATCCATTCTCCCTACTCACCCGGCTCCCCTAGCCAAGCAGTCACAAACGCGCCGATTCCCCTGGAACCTTGTCCGGAGTCATACCTTCTCCGCCCGTTCTGGCTTATGCGGTGTTTCTACCAGACCATCGCACATCCCCGAGGCGGGTACCTATCCACGAAGCTTTTCATCCCGCGCGACGTCTGGCGTGTAAAAGGCGTCAAGCTAAAGAACCTCGACGACAAAATATCCAACTGCGACCTGCTCACAGCGGCATTGCAGAGACTAGCAGCAGTCGACACGCTCGACGCCGACGCCGTACTGGAAGAAATGCAAGCGCTCGAAGTCGTCCTAGACCAGGTTCAAACGCAACTGTCAAAGAAACTCGGCAACGAAGTCGGCGTGCACAGCGTATCCTCGCTATTCAAGGACGCCAACACGGTCGGCTCCGGCTCAGCAGCAGACGGCAACTCGGAGAAGGGCTCCCACGGATCGCAGGACCATGCGCCGAAGAGCGCGGTGGCGTCGAGCAAGTCGTATCTCAGCAGCTGGCGCAAACTCCGCTCGAAGAACTCGGCGGTCGGACTCAGCAGCATGGCAGGCGCGAAGAGCGAAGTCACAAAGGACTCGCTGACCATGGCGACGCTGCCGATGACGAGTCTGCCGAACATTCGATTTGCGAAGAGAGACGTGGCAAGCGTGCCGTTCGAGGGGCCGAATGCGAGTTACATGAGCAGCTTGGCGAAGCTGTTTGATTCGGTTCAGATACTGGGTAAGCCCTCCTCCCCCTTTCTTTTTCCCCACGTCCCCCAATCCCCTCTCCACCCCCTTTTCAACGCCATCTCTGCATCGCGATAGAGGCATTTGTGCTGATGGAACGATAGATCAAATCGCTCGCCAAGTCGAAGACCCAGGCCTCAAGCACTCGTCCCCCACACACGTCGGTCTCGAATTGTCCGCCCGCCACGCCGCCGAGTTCTTCGGCTTCTACATCTGCCGCTTTGTGCTCGCCGATATCACGCTCATGCTGGATAAGTTTATCAAGAGGGGGAGTGAGTGGGTGTTGGTATGAGCTTCTCCGTCTTCCACAGGGCATGGTGCAATCTGCATTGATGAATGGATGAAAAGAGAGGAGGTCATGAAACGGGAGAAGTAATAGCTATACCTACCGTGCCCAGATGCATCCCCCTCTGGCGTGTCTTCACTTCTCCCTGCTGCTATTACCTTTTGTACCCAACTTCCCCTGTTGTTGGGTCCGGTCGAAACGAGTACCACGGCAATTCCAAGCGGGTGTTTCTATTCATGAAATCACGGAATGTTTTCCCCTTCTTCTATTCCCCTTTCTTCTCCATCCGTTGTTTGTTCCGGGCGTAGGTTTTTTTGTGTTCCACTGCTGAGATATCCCAAATCCCCCCAACACCTGCAATATCGTTTTATCAGCTGTACATTGTGTGTGTGTGTGTGTCGAATCAATCTCCTTGGTCTCGTCGTCTGTCTGAATGTCTGTCTGTCTGTCTGTCGCTACTAGACCTCTCCTTCCTACCGTAAGGGGTTGAGAGTATGAGGCAGGATGGAATGTTCGGATGTATGTATGTACGTTTGAGTGAAGCATGGCGCGGGGATTGTATGTAGGACGCCGCATAACGTGGCGTTGTCGGCTTCGTCGTCTTTTCTAGACAGGGAGGCGCGGCGAATGGAAAGATGTTCGAGCCAAGGCCTGCGTTGTGTACCATAACTTTGACCATTGTGTGGGCTAACAGCACAGCAGACGCCCCAGACGTAGTATCGGACGACGACCCGCCAGCGGATTCTATTCGGCAAACAAAACAGAAACTATACAACCCGAGAACCCCCCTACGCAAACCAATACCGCGGCACCCTCCTCCCATGCTGCACTTCCCACCTCCTCACCCTCTCCGCCCTGCTCCCTTCGTTCCTCCCCCAAAGATCCTTATGGCTATAAAACGCGCCACTCGGCGGCAGCGGCCTCTTCGCCGCATCCAACAACCTGCGCAGAATCACCACACCCCCTCCATAACTTCCTCCAACTGCCCCATCCACATCTCGTTTTCCAACACTCGCCGCCGCACTTCCCGGCAGATTCAAAAACCTCGACCAAGCCTGCTGCGCGTCCTCCAAGCTACCGCTCGCGCGGATCGTCCTGATGACGCTGGTCCCGGTGATCAGCTCGTTGGAGAGCAGGGTGGCTTGGAAGGTGGAGAGGGATTGCTGCAGGGCGTCGATGGCGTCGTAGACGGGGGCGTTCATTTCCTTGTGCCAGGCGCGGCCGAGGGTAGTCAGGGCGGTGGAGAGGGAGGGGATGGCCTGGACGAAGGCTTGGTATTGGGTGTCGAGGGTGATGTTTGCGGATGGGGTGGGTTGGTCGGGGACGGTTGAGTTGGTTGAGTTGGGGGTGGACGTGGGCAGGGCGAGCCATGTGGTCTGGGCGTTGTTAGTGGGCTCGCGGTGAATGCATGCATGGATAGAAGGGTAGGGACCGGGGGAGGGGAAGCGTGAGCATACCTTGTCCGTCTCGAGCAGAAAATTCGCCCGCAGAACCGTCGTCGTGATGTTGCCAACGAGATCAGCAGTACCCTGTCACGGTCATCATTCCTGGTCCGCAAGCCCCTCTGGAGCCTACGTGAAAACTCACTAATGCGCCCGCGGGCCTCGACGGATTCAGAAACCCCCAGCTCGAGTTGTTCGGCGCGGCAGCGATCGTCGCCGTCGAAGCGTCTATGATGGCCCTCATGTCCGTGAGGTCTTGGACGGCGTGCGGGACGACGGTAGCGGGGAGGAGGATGCCGGTAAGGAGCATGGTGGTGAGTGTGGATGAGAGAGACCTCGGGGCTGATGGCATTGTAGGGGTGAGCTGAGGGGATTGTATGTAGAGGCGTGGGTGTAGGGTATGCTGTGTAGACTGCTGTGTAAAGAGGTTGGTGGAGGATGAGGTATGTTGAGAGGAAGAAAAGACAAAGAGAAGGAGATTCATGGAGGTGGAAATGGGGTGGGGGTGGCTTCCTGGTAGTAAAAGGGAGCGTGAGCTGTGCTTGCTGTCCTTGTGGCTAGGTATGAGCGGAGAAGGCAGTGCACTTGCGTCTACAATATGCTGTAGTAGGCACGATAACGCATGTGACCAGAGCACTTTCTTCATTCAACGAAAGCAGACCGGGGGATATTGAACGAATCATCAACAAGCTCACTTGTAACACCGAGAGTGTATTCAATACATAGAATCCGAGGCAGTAGCAAGCATAAGCTTGCAGCACCAATGCGTCAGAGAAGAGCATAAGAGCCTGGACAGTCGCCGAACTGCTCCGTGGGAAACCCGCCGGCAAGGAAATGTCTAGCAGGGAACTCCCACACCAATATCCACCCATTCGACCTCCAGGTCCTCCCCGGTCATAACCTCATAACTCATCCTCATAGATAAAGACTCCAAAAAATCCATATACCACTCCACAAGCGGTTGCTCATCAAGCAGCGTCTCCTTCTCTCAATCCTTCCCCTTCTTATGCCTCATCTTCGCCTCCGGATACTTAAGCCACATCTCCCGCACTGTATCCCCAATCCACTTCTTCATCCTGCACTCGGACCATTGTCCCCTATTACAAATACGCTTGGCTACGCTCCCAATGGCACCGGCGATGGTGACCTTGAAGTCCCGTGGCGACAGATCCCCCTTTTCATACTGCTTATGCACAAGGTCGAATGGCGGCGGCGCGACTTTGACTACGAACGTCTCCAGGTTTTTGAACTGCTTGATGTTCTCCTCGAAGCTCCAACTGGTCATGTTTCGATGTCTGGCGGCGGTTTGGGTGTTAGCGGTGAGGCTCCGGACCCTGCGCTCTGTGAATACGATATGACGGATCTGGTCTAGAGAGTGCTGGTGGAGGTGCTGCACGAAGGGGGCGAGGTCGAGCATGCCGGTTGAGTTGAAGGGGTACTCGTCTTCTCTCCAGTCTGCGGCTTCGTGGCTGAGGATTAGCTTGCTGTGGAGCGGGTCCATTACATCATCACCGTGGCTGTCTCCTGGACAGATTGCTGGCCAGTGAATTAGTGCAGGTAGTTCCGGGCATTGGCCCGGGAAATCGCAATATCCCGAGACGCTTTGCAAACGCGGAAAACCACGGGGAGACGAGGTACTTTGATAGCGAATGTTGGTGCGGCTTGGGGGGCGGCGGGATTTTGTCGAACTAGCTTGTAAGATACTTCGGCCGGTGGTGGTGGGAGGGCTTCTATCCAGATCCTCGATCGGATGGCCGAAGGCAGTTCGAGGAAGCGGGAGAATAATGGCACTGGTGACGGCCCTCCTAGAGAGGAATCTGCCTCTGGCGACGGTATATCCTCCTCTTCTGGCGACGAGTATATCAAAACTGTGTATACCGATTCAGCGATTCCGACTCCTGAATCTCGAAAAGAGTCTTTTCGCGCCAGAACCGGGGTTTCCTCGTCTCCGGAATCTGCCTCAGGCATAGAGTCTATTATCTGCCGAATGGAGGTTATAGTTGACAGAAATTCCATTTCTGCATCTTTGAGGAATGAAGTTCGAAGTAGGGCTAGCGAGGACGAAATCGAGAGTGTTGAGTCCTGGACGGAAGGCTTAACTTCCTGTAAGCGTTCCATATTTGAAGGTAACGGGTTGGTGTGGGATGAAAGGTGCTTTCAATGGAGATAGTCAAAGTGAAGATGAGATAGGATATAGCGTGGAATATAGAAGATATTAAAAGGGAGCGTAGGAAAGACATGTGCATGCAGAGCTTTTTTGAAAGTGTACTGGGTACAATCCGAGCCTTATCCATGGTTATGGGCTCGGTTGAGCAAGGTGGCGTTAAACGGAATCCTCCACACAAAAACTCTCCCCTCTCGAAGAGAAATCTCTTTTAGATAGACAACTAGTTCGATACTAGATGAACTAAAGATGCCTAGAACGAGTAGTCAATTTGCTGACTGTCTGGGAATGTGTGAGGTGGATCTTTTCGAAATATAGCCCGCGGTCCCCAACTGACTCAAACCCAAAGAATATGCGAGAGCTTGGTTAGCCCCGATATCCGGAATTTGACCTGGGTCAGTCAGCAAAGGTGCTCCAATTTCCACAGCAGATGGTTTCGTTCATGCCCGGTTTACATTCGGTCAATTCCAAGTAACGTATCTAATCGCAACCCTAACTGAACATCTCACTGACCCAATCTGACAGCACCTGACCTCCTATACGGCGTCTCCCGCCGAACTTCTTATTCATAATCCGTCAATACCTCGTGAACCTCCATGAGGTCCATCAAGAACCAAACATAATCATCCCCTCGAGCATTACTCAAGACAACATGCCCCACCCTTGCCCTCTCCTCCTTCCCATCATCCTCATCTTGAAGTTGCCTTTCATGCGGAGGGGTTGTAGTCTCATCAACCCACTTCCTGGTCCAGGCGTATCGCCCAGATACGGGGCAAGCCACCCTCGCGTCGGTGATGAACTGGAAAACGTATCCGGCATTCTTGTCGATTCTGTGGACCCACTTGACCTTGGTATACTGCCACAGGACGTACGCAGTTGGCGACGCAACCATCTGCAGCGTAAATCTGAACAGGTTCTCCAGCCGTATGATGGGCGTGAGAAAGCGTTCGACGCGCATGGATTGCTCTAAATCATTTTGGAGAAAGTATTTGGTTAGGAGGTTATTAACATTATGCTCTGAGAACCGCAGAAAGCGTATCTCCTTGCGGGTCTCGGGGAGGAGAAAGTGAAGGAAGAGCGCGGACTGTAGCTGCTGTGCTTGGCGTTCGGAGTGAAAGACAGCGCCTGGCTCCTTCGGTCCCCAGCAGAGGTCGAGGACGCAGTGGAGAGGGTCATAGTACAGGAGACCGCCGGGATTGGCCTGGGCACCGGTAAAGTCATGGAGGTGTCCACGCTTGCGGGCCAAGGAAATTGCTTCGCGGCGGGAGCGAGAAGAAACGTAGAAGATGGAGGGTAGGCGGGAGGTATGTATCTTGTATCTGGGTCTGGCATTCGGAGAGGCGCTCTGAATGCCTAGGGGGATGAGCATGTATGAAACTTTGGCCGGTGGTGGTGGTAGAGCAAGCTGCCAGACCCGGAGCTGCAGCTCGACTGGAATCTTTAGGAAGAGGTGGAACATCGTTGGCTGGTTTTGCTGCTGGCTGTCCATGACTGGCTGTTGTTTGTGAGCGCTGCAGGTGGTCAATATACGTTAATACTCTACAGAGAAAATTTGAAGAAAGCGATTAGAAGATATAGGACAAGGACTGTAGCTGTTATAGCTTGGAGATGTTTTTCGCTTGTTTTTTTACGAAGTATTCCATGGTACAGGGCTCGGTACGGGATTGTTCGGCAGTGGAACCGCGGGAGACGTATTCTCCCTCCGAACTAATGGACCACTTAACAGGTGTGTCTGTACTCGAGGTCTACTTCTGCGAATCGTTAATAGAACGTTCGAGGTGGAAAGCTCAAAATCGACCGGAGAGACCTACCGAGTTTGCACCTCCGAGAGCCCCACACAAAAGTGCCAAAATTCTTGCCCTAATGGACCGAGCATCGACCAAACACATGATACATCTAGGGATCCACCTTCCACACAAATGTGTAGTCATCTAGGTTCGCCCAGTCCCCATCATGCTTTCTCTTCAAGCAGACCATGTTGCAGAGATTGTAGCGTCCCTCAACGTCGTCATCATCCTCATCGTCCTCATCGTCCTCATCGTTCTCATCCTCCATGTCAACATCCTCCTCTCCCTCTGCAACCTCCGTTATCTCCGTGACGTCCATAAGCTCCGTGACCTCTTCATCCTTCTCCTCCTCCTCGTTGACAACAGCCTCCATCTCATCTTCGTTGACTCCAATATCCATCTTATCCTCTTTGACGTCGACCCCCATCTTATCTTCCTCCCCATCCATGGGACTAACATAGTACGAGGCTTGTTTGCGGGTAGATCGAACAGGGCGTCCATCAACATCGTCGATATCGGCAGTGGAGAATGGGTCGGCGTGCGCCAGAAGCTGAGCATCAGCACCTTGACTCTGCTTCTTTTTCATCTCCCTCCTCCCGTACGGGTTCTCAACGCCGTTAGCGTAGTACCAGGGTGAGCGGAAATCGCCAACTTTATCGAAGCCCGGAGTCGCGTATATGCTGTTCGGTCCGTACGATACCTCAGAAGCACATTTGACGATTGCGGCGTCGGAAGAACGACGGAGCGTGTGCCGGATGGTCTTTTTGAATCCATCCTCTAGGGTGCCGCCACCGGCGATCGCGACTTTGTTGAGACCGCGAATTGACAACAGGGCCCGCGCGATTGGCTTTTCTGTGCTGCGGATTTTGAAGGGGAGCTTTGCCTTTACGGTTGCGCTGATGCGGTTCGTGACTAGAGTAAAAGGTGCAATGTCAGTATCAAACATTGCTTGGGTAGGGGAAGTGGTATCGGCTTACTGAGCCTCTTCAGATCGACCCTGGCGTCCTCGGAGTTGGCCGGCGAACTCAAGTCATAGTTGTAGCGGGTGTACAGATACTGGCCTTCAACAACGATCTTAAGGAATTCGAGCTTGTAGGGATTCTGGCCGTGGAACTGAGCGAGGGCCCTAGCGAGGTAGTCCTCATGATACGGCTCATTCTCGGCGTTGAGGTAGACCTCCACGTCTTTGGTGGTTTCTAGAAACTCGGGCGTGAGCTCGTGCTCTAGGAAGTACTTGCAGTCATCGACGGATTTGAGGACGAGGCGGTCGCGGGTACCGCGCAACTTGAGTATGAGTTTAGACATTGTAGAATCTCCTTTGCGCAGGCTGGTTTCTGTATTCGATACACCTACAAAGTTAGCTGTCGGCGCAGGCCCGTTGTTGCGACAGAGCTTGAACGTACTGACTGTTGCAGCTCGTGCCACGGGCTCTGATCAGCAGTAGTGCGTCAGCGCGTCGAACTCGTTCCGAACACTAAATGCAGCTATGAGGTTCAGTTAGCCTCCGTTTGCACGAACTGAAGCCGTTCAGGGCGCAGCAAGCATAGGCATGAGGAGATGGAGAGCGAAGCTCCTGTAACGAGATAATGAAGAAGGTGGGGTTCGGTTGAGGCAGAGGGGCTCAGGTGGTCTGCTGCACGCCGGTGAAAGTTAAGGTGAAATAAGGAGTTGCCCGGGGAACAGTGGGGTGTTTGAAGCAGCGGGGTTGCAAGCCAGTGAAAGTAGAAATTAGAGCGAAAAGTGTGGACAACAGAAGCAATGGTGAACCTATCTCGGAAACGCAGGAATGAATGAACTCAATGTCAGAGTCATACTCACACTTTAAGCCGCCTCCAGAATCCTTTTATCACGCCCTTGCATAAGCTCTCCACCAGAGAGCCAGGTTAGCTGCCACAAGCAGATCTATCATCTTCAAGCCCTCATCCTCGATGATGAGCTTTCCAAGCTTAGCCTGCTTGCCACCAAAGCCTCCTCCTGCAAACTCCTGCCCAAGCGACAAGTCCATGCGATCAAATGCATCTCTGACATCATCCGTGCTGTCGTCGCGTATGTCTGATATCGAAGACCCATGCCGGCCATGCCGTGGACGATGGAAGAACGATGATCGCTTCGACGACTCTTCACCTCTTGGGGTGGAGGCTTTAGAGCTGCTCGGTAGGTTAAATCGCAATTCGCTAACGGGCATAGCCATTGGAGATGCCCCTTGAAGACCTGGGACGACATGGCGGCACTGTTTACTTGTAAGTACGAATCCGGTGACGAGCGATACATTATCGCTTCACCCACCTTTAAGGAGCCGCCACCGGTACCTGTCACGAACTCGCATCGGCCATTCCAGGGGCTCATGAAGACGTATCCTCGAAAGTTAGTCGGCTTGTCGGACACTTGTATCGTGCTGTACGATTGATTTTCGCGAGTGAGGAATGGGGGCGTGCCTGAAGGCCGTAGATCCACTGATGACCGAGAATCATAGGGAGTATCGAAGCTGTCCCTTGGGCTATGTCGTGATAAACCGGAGTCGTGCGAGTTTAGTCGTCGGTGCCCAAACTCGCCCTTTGAATATTTCGAACCCTCCATCCACAATCGGCGGCGAAAAACGATTCCAGGGTCGCCTGCGTTACCCCCTGAGGGTGCGATTGGTACTAAGGAAGGAGCATTTTGAGACATCTGCTGGGCCCGCATAGACAAGTCGCTATCACGAGTCGGGAGAGGTGGCGGGTTCTCGTTAGAATACAAGAATTTGGAATAGCCAGGGTTGGTTACGTCGATGTAGAGAGGTGCGCCAATCTTCCTCTTGGATGGCTCTTGAGCCAAAGACGACGATATCTCTGGAACCGGCGGGTCTTCTATACGCGCCACGTTCCACTGGGCGCCGGAGGCAGGGTCGCGGCGAATGAGGGTAAGCGTCATTGACCCTGTGGATGGCTGCTCAGAGGATCTTCTCGGAGGCAAAGCGGGTCTATTCTCTTCGGACTGGTATTGTAAAGAGTCGAAGGAGCGTCTGGGGCTAGCGTCTGGGTGGAGGAGACCAGTAGGATTCTGGGAATGAGCTCCGGCGGCGACGTTCTGCCTGTTGGCAAAGTCGTTGACAGGAGCGAGTAAACCTGGTACTGGCTTCCGTACCGGAGGGTTGTGCATACCGGGCGCTGTTGGGGCTCCTGGGACAGCTTTTCGCTGGATAGGTGGGGTCCGGGATTCGGCTGGATTGATCGGGTGTTGTTCAACATACTGAGGATCTCTGAATACGGGCGGTTCGGAGAAACGAGCGTCTTCGGGCTGATCGACATGGACAAAGTACAGGGAGCTTTGGATGTCTTCTGCGGTGACAACCTTTTCGCGAGGTTTCATTGGCGAGAGAAACACATCTATTTTGATATTAGAGCTTGCGTAAAAGCAGTCCGGGCAGACATACCTTTGCTGCCTGGGACCCGCGCGATGTATAACACCAAAGGATCATGCTTCACGTGAGTTGGATTTCTTGGATATGTTGGCGGATTTGCTGCAAGGGTGGTGAGAGACGTAAGAGACCTGGCCTCAATAGCAGGTGTAGACATTGCAGCGTATGACTGATGAACGAGGAGAGAAGGAAATGGCTATTGATTAATTGTGACTGAAGTTTGGGTGCCGAGCGTTGATGCTGTCTTCGCACGAGTGTAGCCTCGTAGTCGATATATATGGCTGAGTTGGAACAGATATGTGGCTGTGGCAGTGCATAAATACGCGTCCTGTGCAGCGAGACGGGTTGCCCTGGCCTATAAGCCGAGCAAGAAAGCAGTGCCTTGCCGCACGACAGACGTGTGCGTCACAGCAATGCTCCTGTAAAAAGAACGGCCACCCGCCGCATTGGAACGGTGAGGCGAGGGTTTCGGTGAATGATGGTCGTCAATCATCGCGCCAGTTGATTGGTCGGTGTGAAAAGGCGGTCGCGAACCACTGGCTCTGAAATCTTGGCACAAATTTTGGTTTTCCACACTTCGAGCTTCAAGCAGTTTATGCACCCCACACGACACACACCCCACTTTCATACTGGTTGACAGCAGCCATATCTACACGCTCTCCCGATACGTGCACATTCAAGCCGCACTGAATCGTTCCTTGGGGACTTCAATATGGGCGACGACCTCAAGGCAAGCGACCGGGCGACGCCCCCGCACTGTGGACTCGAGTTGCTTACATCAAATTCAGGAGAGGCTCATAAGCCATAACAGGGCGTTTGAGGGCTTGCTGTCTCTCATACCAGCGACGGAATACTATGGCAAGGACGAGAGTATCACAAGTGTGAGTTCGCGTCGCCACTGCATCGCGGAATCCCGCGCTAACCCGCTCGAAGACACAATGGATGAAGACCAAGAAGCAAACGCCGGAGGAACGGCGAGCAGCTAAGCGTGCGAAGCTTGATCCTGACTCCCATAAGTCTGCCAAAGATGTCATGGACGAAAACGCCCTCAAACGCAAACGTGAGCTTGAGGGGACCGACTCTTCAGATATCGACATAGACGTTGAGAAGGAACTACCAGGTCAGGGAATGAAGACACCGCGAGTAAAGGTGAAGAAGCAGAAGACATCACAGGGCCCCGCAACGGAAGACTCGCTCGAGCAGTCCAAGGCTGGTGCGGACACAGAAGAGAAGGACGCGAGAGCGAAAGCGAGAGCTGATAAGCGGAGACAGAAGCTGGAAAAGAAGAAGGAGAAGCAGGCACAAAAGCAGCACGACCAGCGCGCGAAGAAAGACCAGCAGAAGGAGTTTGCCCAGACCCTGACCGCAGACACCCAAGCCGACGACGACGACGCCCTTGAAGATACCCCCGCATACGAAAATGACAACATGCAATCGATCGACGTCGCTGGTTTGGTCGAAGAAACGCAATCTACCACTACACCCTCCGTACACTCCAATGCCTCTACTGACTCGGCACGGTCGGATCCATCGTCTTCGTCCTCGGCTCCACCTACATCCGACAGTCAAGCGCCTGCGAAGAAAGAAAAGAAACCTTTCAAATTGGACCAGCAGACTCACGAAGCATTTCGAGCTAGGCTTAATGCAAAGCTAGAGGCGATGCGAGCGGCGCGCAAAGCCGATGGTCCTGATGGACGACCCGCAAGGAATCGTGCTGAGTTGATTGAAGCAAGGCGGAAAAAGGAAGCAGAAAGGAAAGCCGCCAGGAAGGCTACCTGGAAGCTTGCTAAAGAAGACGAAGAACGGCTGAAAGCAGAGGAGCAACTGGCGCAAATTCGTGGAGGATCAGGGTCGCCCTCACTGTGGTCGAGAGTATCGTCACCAGATCATGATCGGAACCTGAGCTTCGGAAGGGTAGCCTGGCAGGACGGACAACAGCTTGAGGGCAAACTGTCAGGCTTCCTAGAGTCAAGAAAGAAGAAGGGCCGGTCGGATCCCAAGACAGCGCTCGAAGCTGCAAAGAAGAAGCAAAGCCGGTTGAACGCCCTCGACGAAGCGAAGCGGAAGGACATCCAAGAAAAAGACGTTTGGCTCAGCGCGAAGAAGCGTGCACAGGGTGAGAGGGTACACGACGATCCGAAGCTGTTGAAGAAGAGTGTCAAGCGGCTGGAGAAGGCGAAGACCAAGAGCTCACAAGAGTGGAACGACCGCTTGGACAATGTACAAAAGAGCAAGGAGGCGAAGCAGAAGAAGCGGGAGGAGAACTTGAAGAAGCGGAGAGAGGAGAAGGGGGCGAAGGGAAAGAAGAAGGTGAAGAAACCGGGGAAGAAGCAAGTCAGGCGACCCGGGTTTGAGGGCACTTTCAGGGCAAGATAAGGGCAATCAATCAATTACAGCGGCCTGCGGGCTTTTCTTCACATGTTTGGTGCTTTATGAGCCGTATTTCCCTTGGCAACCGCAATCGGCGACTTTCTGGTACACTGCTGCATATACTAGGAATGAATACCAAACGATTTCAAATAAAGTGCTTGCACAAAGGAACTTGAATTTGGTGATACTGCACATCTCGCTTCTAATATGTACACATGCTATTGACACCTTCTACACCGTTACCGGTACGGCGCATCTGCGCGAGCAGCCGCCGCAATCTCTGGTTCCCACTTGTCTCCATTCGCCAACAGCTTCTCCTTGTTGTACAGCAGCTCCTCCCTCGTCTCCGTTGCGTACTCTGCATTTGGCCCTGCTAACTGTTAGCGTCTGTTGCTTCTTTTGTCTGGATATACATACCCTCCACAATAGCATCAACCGGGCAGCTCTCCTGGCACAGACCGCAGTAGATGCACTTCGTCATGTCGATATCATACCTCGTCGTCCTTCTACTACCATCCATGCGCTCTTCAGCCTCAATCGTAATAGCCTGCGCAGGGCAGATAGCCTCGCAAAGCTTGCAAGCAATGCAGCGCTCCTCGCCCGTGGGATATCGTCTGAGAGCGTGCTCGCCTCGAAAGCGGGGCGAGATGGGGCCCTTTTCGAACGGATACATGATCGTATACCTTCCTCCCAGTCAGCATCAAATCCCCAGCACATCGCAAGCCGCACGCTTGCCAATTGGGTCCCACTCACGGAGGTCTGAAAAACTGCTCCAGGGCAACGTACATGCCGCGGAACATCTCCAGCAGCAAGAAGTACTTGCCCGCCTTGTCCAATGCACCCTCACCCTCGTCCCATCGCTTCGGGCGAGGCAATCGGAAACCCGGTGGAGGCGGGCCTGCTGGGGTGGCGGCGCGGGAGAAGGTCGTGGAGAAGAGGGCGACGGTGGCGGGCGACGGGAGGCGAGTGGGAGCGTAGGGAGAGGGCCGGAGTAGCGCTGCTGCTGGGCGCGCGCGCGCCAGCATTGTCAATGGCTTTGTACTGGCCATTGTGGGCGCTGCGGGTGCGCGTTGGGGGTTGTGGGTGGTGTTGCAGATGAGGTTCGTGGTGTGCGGTTGAGCTTGGGCGGATTACACCTTCCGTCTCGGTGGGCTGTGATTGGTTGATGGCTCGACGACGTCAACGGTGCGAGGCAAAAGAACTGGAGAAACATTGACTGAGCAACACAACTAAAGGCATCGGATAATCATAGTGACTACTTGCACACTTGCAGACTAAGAATACATGAATATTTACTTTACCTGACTGAATATGGTGTTGCTCGTGCACAAAGTGCAGACATCGCATTACATAAGCCCGAGCTCCAAACCTCCGAGTTTCTCAAGCTAGATCCGAGCAGTGCAAAACCATCGTCTACCCTCACCTCCATCCACGCACGCCCAAACACCGCCTCCCACCTCGCACAATGTTCCGAACTGCCCTCCTCCGGTCTGCAAGGCAGGCTGTGCGCAGTGCACCCCGGTGCCAGGCGCCAATTGCCCGTCCCGCTGCGCGATCCTCGTGGCTCCAGGCAAAGCAGATTGTCCCCACCGCACGCTTTCAGGCAGTACGGTGCTATTCCGCCTCGGCCGGCCTGTCGCAGGGCGAGGTTGAGGGCAGGATAATGGATCTGTTGAAGAACTTTGACAAGGTATGACGACGTGAGGGTTACAGAAGACATATTGGTGAAGTGGCTAACGAGGGATAGGTCCAAGACACTTCGAAGGTATTTTATGGAGATGTCACAGAGTGAGAGCAGGGTTGACATGACCAGCTGAACCCCGAATCGCACTTCCACAACGACCTCGGTCTTGACAGCCTGGATACCGTTGAAGTAGTCATGGCGATTGAGGAGGTTAGACATTGCGAACCGGACACAAAATTGCAGACTGGCTGACATTAATGCAGGAGTTCAGCATTGAGATCCCAGACAAGCAGGCAGATGCCATCCACAGCGGTATGCACAACCCCCACAGCTCCCGAAATCTGAGCTAACGATCTCACAGTCAAGCAAGCAGTAGAATATATCCTTGCCCAGCCTGACGGTACGATCCAATGACAATAGCACTTTGGACACGAAGCTGACCTTCCCGCAGCACACTAGACAGATATTTGGGAACGGGTTGCTAGATACTGTGGCGGTCATGGGCAAGGAGTAGGAATAGGGTAGTCGGAGGATACTCCGGCGTTGTATATCTTCCTATGCGTGTAAAACAGCCGCCTCAAGAGGCATCTGGTGTATCTTGATAGAAAATGGATGCCACCCAACTTACCGCATATGAGCCCCATTCCTGTGTATGCGGCATGTTGCTGGACCTTGCTTCGTACTGGCTCGTGGGCAACGTAGTGATTAGCGGGGAAGGGTACCATCCAAATGAGAATACCTGGGCAAGAAATCTAAAGTCATAGTCCCACTAAGGAAAGGATGCTGCGGGTATGGACATGCTGTCCCATATTGTCAAGAATTGCTGTGAACATTATGCATCATGATCCGCCCACGGGAACTAGAACAGGCATTTCATGCCTGATAATGCTGGTTGCGAAGTGTGAGGTTAGGATCGAGATTGGAGAGTCGTCTACGGGTTACGGAGTAGAGCTTATGTGAAAGCCTAAGATGCAATCGTGGGTCATCCAATCACAGGGGGCTTAGTGGGGTGTGGCTCTAGACGAACAAAGAACCAACGAAGAATCTACACATCATAACAGCGTATATAAATTTATAAGAGAATCAGATTTCCATCAAGCGAAAGGCGTGATGGCGGAGTGGTTAACGCGCGGGCCTGCTAAGCCCGTTCCCTCGGGAGCGCAGGTTCGAATCCTGCTCACGTCGCTCTCTTTTTGCATCTTTTTAATCGTCTGGTTATACTAGACTGACAGAATCTTATTACTGGTTTTGCACAAGCAACAAACATATGTGAACCTTATCTTGGCATCGAAATTTCTCAACATTTTATTTTGGTGAAGGTCACCGTAATCTCAGCCACAACTTTGCCAAGCGAGCAATTGGACCCTCGCCCTCCGCAACCCAGGAGCTGTCACACGAGAGCAACTGCCTTGCACTTGCACTCGCACACGTCAATAATACCCGCATCCCTGACTCGGGATCTTGACTACACCGATATTCCATCCGTCCCGAAATAGCTGCAGACTCCAGCCTACTAGCCCAACGCATGCGCAGCACTTAGCGCGTCGCATCCCTGCGCTCACCGACGAGCGAATAATTCCAACAAAGCCCCCCCAAACACCCCACTCGTTTCACAACCACATCCGATGGCTACTACGACGTCCGGCTTGACGCGCCGAAGAGGAGGAGGTGGTGGTGCCGCAAACAATGGGGAGGACGATAGCAGCCGCGTTGCCTCTCCGGCACCCTACGACGACAGAACGCCAGCGACGAGCTACGAGAATTCCGCCAATGGCCACAAGATCGCCTTCGACCCCAGAGACATCAGCGAGAGTGCGGAGAGGAACAAGCAGCCCAAGCTGACTCTCATGGAGGAGGTCATCCTTATGGGATTGAAGGACAAGCAGGTGCGCCGCTGCGGGCAGGCACTCAATGGTTGAAGCTAATATCACCGGCCAGGGATACCTTTCGTTTTGGAACGACAATATTTCGTATGCGCTGCGAGGATGCATTGTTATCGAGCTGGCGTTCAGAGGCCGCATAAGCATGCAGAAGGACTCGTCTCGACGGCGGTTTCCCCTCGCCGATAGGGTTATTGAGGTCATCGATGATACTCTCACCGGCGAAGTGCTACTGGACGAAACACTGAAGATGATGAAGTCGAGTGAGAAGATGAGCGTCAACTCTTGGATCGACCTCCTGAGCGGTCCGCTTTCGCCTGCTCTACCTATAATTTACAGGGGCTGACATCGACACAGGAGAAACGTGGAATCTCATGAAGATCGGCTACCAACTCAAGCAAGTCCGCGAACGCTTGTGCAAAGGCCTCGTCGATAAAGGCATCCTCCGCACCGAGAAGAAGAACTTCCTCCTGTTCGACATGGCTACACATCCGGTGGCTGACGGCGGCGCAAAGGAAGAGATCCGACGACGTGTCAGGCAGGTACTCACAAGTCGCACTGTGGTCCTCCCCGCCAACCAATTCCTGCCCGAAGATCTGGAGTTCAGATACCTCCGAACAATCACAATGGTCTGCGCCGCTTATGCTGCGAACGTGCTGGAGAATGCCCTCACCACACTCGGACACGAGGCTAGGGAACGAGCCTTCGCTCAGGTTGACGAACTGTTGGCCGAGTACTCGCAGTGGCCCTTTGCGCGACGGGCCGGCGGCTCTGGGGGTGTTGGGGCCAATCTTGGGCAAGTGATTACCGATGAGGTCAACACCGCAAAGGACAAGGAGCTGCAGCTTGAGGTATGGACCATTGTATCCTGAACTATTAACAGCTGTTGACTGTGTTTTCCAGGTGGTCGCAGCATGTCTCAGCGTCTTCACAAGGCTTGACTCGCTACTCTGAGCATACCAAATTTGAAGATGCTAACAACTAGAAGAAGGATTTTCAGCCGCTTGGGCATAATCACAAAGGATGTCGGCATACACGGGATGTAAGGCCACATTGAAATGATACGGCTAAGGGAGAAGTCTGCAGCTACAGGAAGGGCATCTCGACGGTCTCAGCAGTCATTGGGACCAAGTCATTCTTCTTATTTACATTTCTAGCGTTTCTCTACGACCATGCGTTAGTCGATTGGACGGATGATGGCGTTGGACCACGTATTCTACGGCTCTATTAGCAACCGGCTACATACCTGTTTCTCTAGGCTGATGCCACAAAACGGTAGTTTCTGACAGAGTACTCGTTCTCTCACTACGATACAAATCACGTGAAATGTGCACAGACCACCAGAAGACATTTGGAAGGCATCCGTTACAGCTGGGTGGAAGTCATGAAGATTGCGAAATAACAACAGCACACCCGTAGAGCCATTCGTGAAACGTCGCCTGCGCCAAATATATTCAAAGTGGGTAGTCGGCGTTCTGACAAGCTGTCTGGGCGCTTTAGGCGGCTGGCGGGAGAAACTGATCCACAGCGTCGCGGCCTGCTGCCTCGAACCACCCGCACCACCACTGAGCGCATTCCGAGCTTATTTTCCGCCGCCGTGCCCGAACCCCTCCCAGCAGCATCGCTCGATTCGGGAGCCAATATTCGGCGCCTTGGGAGTCCCGGGAAGCCTGCACAGGTGCGCCGAACTGCTGCGCTTGTGTCCGCCCCGTGATCGGATCGGCAGTTCCTGCCCTTCAGCCAAACAGAGAGGTCCAGCCGGACGACGCGCAATTTGCATGAGCCATCGGTATGTACTGAATTTCGAGGCCATCGCGACATTTCGTCATCGCCGTGAGGTGCGCGGCGCTGGTGTTGATGTTGCCGTTGTCGCCGTCGCGCTCAGCGCTCGCCCCCTGATGGCTTGTCGCGATGGCCCTGCCCTCGCCCTCCTTGCCCGCTAACCCGTGAACGCAGGCACGTCTGCTGCCCATCGCTCCTGCGCGCTGTACCACCAGGCCCGACATGCCATCCACCTCGGCCAACTCCCCCCAGCACGGCGCGTCTCCGATACAGAACGGCGCCGCCGTCCAGCAGCCCGATGCCCCAGCCGCCATCGATGGCCCCGAGCCCGCGAACGACGAGAACGGCCTGATACGGGAGGGAAAACTCAAGGCCAAGGCAGTCCTCGCGGCCTCTGGCGTGCATATTGATCGCAACAACGCGGAGCCCTCGTCCAGAGCGCCCGGCGAGATGGGTTCGCCCGCGTCTGAGCCCGCCGTCAATGGCGCGTCTCCCAGTCGCAAGCGTTCGCGCTCGGGATCCCGCAAACCATCGCATCCACCACAAAACGAGAACACCGAAGCCAAGCAAGCCATTGATAAATATCTCCTCCAGACCTATGTCCGGCGCGACCTTTGGGGCGTTGACCAGGTGCATGTAGGGGTGTTGGAGGGCCGCAACGCCATCATCGACGAAATACACAACGAAATCAAATGGCACAAGGAGTACCAAGAAAAATTTACACCAGCCCAAGTCTTCGGCCCCGGCTATCAAGGGTACGGGAACGGCTGGACTGATGCCGCTCAAGGCCGCCCCTACGTCCTTTATCCTGGTCAGAAACGCCCGCCGAACCGTCGGATAGCCCCACCATTGCGTCTGAGGAAGCAGCAAGTCATCGCCCAGGCGGAGCAGGTCGAAGAGCTTGTTCCTGTGCGGCTGGATGTCGAATTGGACAAGATCAAATTGCGAGACACATTTACCTGGAACTTGCACGACAGATATACCACGACGGCGCTCTTCGCCGCAAACCTCGTCGAAGATTTCAAACTGCCACCAGAGTTGCGGGAGCATGTCAAGCAACTAGTGGACCGCGAGATCAACGAGCAGTTGCAGGACTTCTACCCACATGCCTTTTTCGACGACGAACCCCTAGACCCGCATCTACCCTACTCCGCATACAAGAACGATGAAATGCGTATCCTTATCAAGCTCAACATTACCATTGGCCAACACACACTCATGGACCAATTCGAATGGGAGCTCAACAATCCGGAGAACTCACCAGAAGAATTCGCAAGGCAAATGGCTCTCGACCTTTCGCTCAGTGGTGAATTCACGACGGCCATTGCACACTCCATTCGGGAACAATGTCAAATGTTCACCAAAAGTCTGTACATTACGGGCCACCCTTTTGACGGCAGGCCAGTGGAAGATGCTGATATTCAAGACAATTTCCTACCTTCCCCGATCCCATCCGTTTTCCGACCCATGCAATCCGCGAAAGATTTCACACCCTACCTTTACGAACTGAGCGAGGCCGAACTAGAACGCGCGGAACTGTCCATCATGCGTGAGCAACGAAGGCAGAAACGTTCCGTCAACAGACGTGGAGGGCCCGCATTGCCAGACCTTAAAGACCGCCAACGGACAGTGCGTACTCTGCTTGTATCATCTGTACTTCCAGGCGCGGTCGAGAACATCGAAGAGAGCCACTTGTTCAAGGCGATCCGGAAGCCCAGAGATAGGGAAGGCCGCCGCCGGGTCCTTGGTGACGATGACTCGGACGAATCTGATAGCGATGAGTCCGTCATGGAGTCCCCCGCCCCATCTCAATTGACCGGTGGTACTGCACGGACAAGAGGAATGCGCGGGGCTGCCACTGCAGCACAAGCCGCGATGCGGTCGGCGATTGGGCGGTCAGCGACGCCAGAAGTGTCTACTCTACAGCAAAGCCACCACGATTCTAGGACGGCAAGATCATTAAGATACGAAGCGCGTGAAGAAAGCGTCCCGGAGCCAACACTAATTGTCAAGCTGCGTATATCTCCAGCCAAATTTCGGGAATATCTCAAGAATCCAAAGGCGTTTGTGAAACCAACGGCCACGCCAGTCATGACACCAACCCCGCCTCCAGTGCGCAGCACACCTAGCGCAAACGCAATGCCTCCTCCACCTTCTCCCGCCGTTGCACCTCGCTCAGCACCTGCCGCCGCTGCTCCTGCAAAAATAGAAGCCTCTCCCAAGCCGACACCCAAGCCCACTCCTCCCCCGCAAACCCAGCCACAACAGCAGTGGAAGTATTCTACTGACGGCCGGGCGGACGCGCCATTCCCAATGACTCCGGGCACGCAGCATGTGAGTCAAACTCGTAACAAGACAAGAATCACTACTGACCATAGACAGGCTCCGCCGCCGCCGTGGTTGCTCGAAGCACTGCAAGATCTACGCGACAAGAACCCTGGGGAGATGTTCGAGGCGACCATGCGCTATAGTGTTGTCGACAAAGACGGACACGCGGTGAAGCTCGACTCTCTCGCCGGTGTTACCACCTTACCGCCTGGCCACAAGGCCCAGTTCCTTCCGCGAATTCGCTGTAACGATTGCCCCGGGAAGCTCTATAACGCTGGTCCAGAACACACCGTCAGCAACTTCCAGATGCATCTCAACAACCGACAGCACAAGATGAACGTAGAGAGGCGCACTGGCAGAGCAGGCTCATGAGCAAAGAAAAGGGAACATATGGGCATGACGTATGGATGGAAACCCTGCGCACCCCGGCACCACCCACCCGGACACTGTACAAACAATATTCACTTTTGGAAGGCGTATTTGATTGTGGGCACTGAGGGAGTACAAGCTGGGCCAACGTGGCCGTGGATCGGCGTTCTCATTTGCCGGCTGCATCTTGGACAAAAGGACAGCCCCTGGCATTCTTGGATCATGGACCCCGGTATTTTCGGCGTTGCAATCTACACAATGGGGCCTTTGACAGAGTACTTGAGCGCTGCTGCTGCTGCTGCTGCTCCTGCTGATACCTTCAATTCTAGCCTGTTCATATTGCCGTTCGATGCGGACTCGTCGCGCTGCTGACTGCTGGCGCCGACAGATTTCTCTTGCTTGACCTTGAGTTCACTTTTAGGAATCCTCTTATGCAGACTTCCTGATAAGTTACCCACGATTCCAGGTCGGTTTTCGTCACGTGTTCGGTTCTAGCTGCGAGTCCGGTTCTTCACTGCCGTCATGGTTAGCACATCTCTGCGTCTCTTCATCCTCACTCTTCTGAGCCTATGCATCATGAAAGTCCACGCCGATCTCCCCATCCGCCTCCTCACCCACAATATCCGCTATGCGACGACCTCCCCCTTCACCGGCGAGAAACCATGGGCCGATCGCAAACCGCTCCTCCTCTCCGAACTCTACTACAACACCCTCTACAATGCCGAGTCATTCATCTGCCTACAAGAAGTGCTGCACAACCAACTCCTCGACATCATGAGCGGACTAGGCTCCGAGTGGGACTACATCGGCGTGGGCCGCGACGACGGCAAAGAGCAGGGAGAGTACAGTCCCATCCTCTTTCGGAAGGGCGTGTGGCATGTAGAGAATTGGCGCACGGTGTGGCTCAGCGAAACGCCCAATGTACCTGGCAAAGGGTGGGATGCAGCGAGCATACGCATCGTCACTGTAGGACACTTCAAGCATAAAGAATCGGGAGGGAGGGTGCTGGGTCTCTGCACGCACCTTGATGACCAGGGGACCAAGAGTAGGACGGAATCCGCAAAGTTGATCCTCAAGGTCATCGATCAGGAAGGCCGCTCCTCCAATTCCTCGGCCACATTGCCGGTTTTCCTAGGAGGCGATCTGAACTCTGAGCCTAGCGGGTCTGCGTATCAGATTTTGAATGGGGTGGGGAGTAGCTTGCAGGATGTGAAGGACTTGGCGGGTTGGCGGTATGGAGATAGGAATACGTTTACGGGGTTTGTGGATAGCGAGAGAAAGACGGAGATTGATCACGTTTTTGTGGGGCCGAGAGGAGGGGAGAGGTGGATGGTGAAGGGGTATAGTGTGTTGGAGAATCGGTTTGAGGATGGGGTGTTTTGTAGTGATCATAGGGCTGTGGTGGGGGATGTGGTGGTGAAGCTGTAGAATATGTAAGGGAAAATCAGAGAGTGAGCAGACGGCTATAATATAGGACACAGTCGATGGTCAATTGGTCTGCTTCTGGGCAGAAGGGTTACGCATTTGATGGTTGAAATGCTCAGTTCACATTCTAGGAAATCGAGTAGCCAAGTGGTATCCACCTGAGTCGACCAATGGCACAGTGACAGACAGAGAGACAGGCCGACGTGGGGCGACAGCCACGACCCATGAATCGTTCCTCTGTCACGAGAGACAAAGAGCTCAACCAATTGCCTCCATATTGCTTCTCATATGGTTCCTGGGCAACTGCCATTCAATGGGACTCTTTGCTAGTGGAAAGCTAAGCGAGGAGGACCCCGCTGAGGGGCACTTTCGCTGAAAACAACCAGGTACAACTTGACAAGCACCACCACACCGTGGCTCCAAACTCATAAACAGCAGACACTTCTTACATCTATCACTATGGCGGAAGAGGCCGTCGTCGGTACGCTCCAAGATTTCCTTACTCGTAAGCTGAAGTGAAGCAATGCGCACTTCGATCCGAGTCCTAGCTACGTCAAGTCGAGTCACGCATGCTAATTGCCCTCTACAGACTACACGCTCGCCAACCCGGACACCCTCACCAAGTACAAGACCGCCGCTGGGATCGCCGAGAAGGTCCTCAAGGAGGTTTCAGGTACGCCTTGCCGCATGGGCTACATTGCGGCTCTGCGGATATGGCTGGACGTGGGCTGACCTGTTGTAGGATGGTGCACCGAGGGCGCCAACATTGTCGAGATCTGTGAGCGTGGAGACAAGCTCCTGGAAGAAGAGTCATCCAAGGTCTACAAAGGCAAGAAGATATCCAAGGGCATTGGACACTGCACGACCGTCTCGCCGAGCTCGTACATCACCCCATACACGCCCCTCAAGTCGGATACCGAGGAAGCCGCAACCACACTCAAGGCAGGAGAATGCGTCAAGATCCAGCTTGGAGCTCAGATCGATGGCTTCTGTGCCATCGTTTGCGACTCGATCATAGTCGGCGCTTCTGGCGAGGTCACTGGTCGACAGGCTGACCTGATGCTGGCGACATACTACGCAAACGAACTGCTGCTTAGGCTCATGCTACCACCTGGGCTTGTTGCCTCTGGCACGGAAGAGGAGCAGAAGAAGGCTGCATCTCGGAAGCCGTATACGCAGACCCAAATCACGCAGATGCTAGAAAAGGTCGTCTCCGCGTACGAGTGCAACCTCGTCGAGAGCACCACCATCTGGCAGTTCGAGCACAACGAGATCGAGGCCAAGAAGAAGATCATCCTTGCACCGGGCGATAATGTTAAGGGGGAGGGATTGCCGGAGGTGGGCGAGGCTTGGGGTGTCGAGATGGGTGTCAGTCTTGGGAGCGGCAAGGTCAAGACGGTTGACGGCAAGCGCGCAACACTTCACCGCCGCACCGCCACAACTTATGGCTTGAAGCGACCGACTTCCAGGGCTATCCTCTCCGAGGTCGTGAAAAAGTTCGGCACCTTCCCCTTTTCCCTGAGGCAGCTCGACGACGAGAAGGCTGCTAAGGTTGGTGTCGTCGAGTGCGTGCGAGGAGGTGTTCTTCGCCAGTACGAGGTAGTCGGTGACAAGAACAACGACCCGGTTGCTAGGCTTTTCACTACTATTGGTATGTTTCCCCTTTTATATGTTATTCGCGGAGTAGGCATGCTTCAGTGTATTCCTGGTCCGCGAGATCCTGTTAATATACACATCATCATATCAATAGCCACTCCTTCGAGCGTAATTTGACCCTGTCATTCTCAACTGACATTTCACAGCCATCACGAAGAATGGCATGACCCGGCTAGCCAAGCCGCCGGCGCTCGATGTCTCCAAGTACAAGACTGACAAGAAGATCACCGACGGGGAGATCCTCAAGATACTCGAACAACCTCTCGGCAAAACCTCCACAAAGAACAAGAACCGAAAGAAGAAGAAGAAGCCTGCCAAGAAGGCAGCGGCCGATGAGGAGGACGAGGAGGAGGATAGCGACGATGAGTGAGCACCCTGCCAACGGCGTGCCTTCAAAGGCTATAAGAGCATTGAATGTGTCACCGCAATACTGCGAAAGAGTACTGTCTCTGATATTTCTGAAAATGCGAGGCACTCCTGCCACGAAGGGGAAAACCTCTGTCATGGTCCAGCTGCGCATGATCACCCAGCTGGTCAAAAGCAAGCTCAGATAGTGACTCTAGCAGTATCAAAATAGCATCTATGCTCACTCTCGTTGACTATGCGCTTCCACAGTCATGATGGCTATGTTTCGTAGGTGGGGGGGTCGCAGTCTAGGGGGTTAGGCAGGCAACAATTCTTGCGGTATTGGNCACAGCGACAAGAAAAAGCATAATTGCAGAGCGCCATGT